>JAGVVM010020524.1:0-44992 GCA_019149425.1 Psidium friedrichsthalianum
TTCTTGTGTTTGTTTCTACCTGCTCTCTTCCATCCATAGGCCTAAGGCATTCCACATTTTCAATAGAATATTTTCCGTGTGGAACTCAACTTGAATTGCTAATCAGAATTTTGTGTTGGGTGTTATTTTTGGAAATTAGGCAGATACCTTAAGAATTTGGAGTAGGAAGTTTGCTACGTCCAAAACTTCACCGATTTTGATGACAAGGTAAGTTGGATGTATAGGTTGCATTATTCTCTTGAAGACATCACTTATTGCACATATGAAGCTTTGGAGGTAGTTTTGTCCTGGAAAGTGAAGTTTAGGCATTCTTCTCTTGATGATCTGGAGTTTACTGATACTTATTCTGGTCAGTGCGTCACTATAGTAGTCATATCATTGGACATTCTGCCATTGGAGCAAAATGTTGACTGCAAATTATCATTGTCCATTGAAAACAATAGGAACCTGAACCTGAATGCAGTTTCCACATTTTGTAGATAATTGCAAGAGCAAATGAACTGGGGAACGACCCTATCAGCTTGAGCAAGAGATATTGTGAAGAATTTCATGTTGATATGATGCATCTTCATTGCTTGCCTCCTTCTGTGGAGCCTCATGTTTCAGACTATATGCCTCAAATAATTGACATGATCAAGAAGGTAATCATTTGGTTTGATGCATGAGTATTGGCACCATTATCAAATAAAGCAATAATGTGCTTATAATATGCGCTTCAAGGATGCTCATGAATGCAGAGTTTTGGCTGTACAAATTCACTGATCATAACTATATTTTAGTGGCTTATAAAGTTTCTGGAGTATTCAATAGTCAGTTTAGTTTGATTTTGTTTAGTTAAATCTCGCTACAACCTGTGCCATGGCTCTGAATTTGGATTGCATTATGTCCTTTCTTGGCAGATTTTGGATAATGGTTGCGCAACCAAATTAATGGAGATGTGTACTTCTCTGTTGACAAGTTTCCCGAATATGGACAACTATCTGGGCGAAAACTAGAAGATAATCGAGCTGGGGAGAGAGTGCAGTGGACTCAAGGAAGAAAAATCCCGCTGATTTTGCTTTATGGAAGGTACTGCAATTGCAAGATGCACCTTAGTTTTCTTCTTCTGCCAATGACTGCAGGAGATACATGCTAAGGGCTTGCTTTATTAGTTTAGGGATAAAAATTCAATAATGCTTCATCTTGCTGATCACTCAAATCTTATTCTAGAGTACCATTTTATGAAGCCAGTATTGACAGCATATTCTGATAATATCCTATTATAGTTCTGCTATTATGTGAGAGGAGTTGCGAGAAAGTAGTACTTCTATCCTGGAAAGATTATCAACCAGCAGATTATATTCGAATTTTTTTTTATCTTTGTCTGTCTGAAATTTGGTGCTAATTTAACAAGGAATAGGGTTAATGAGTATTTTTTTTGTAATTATGTTGCAGTCTGCAAAGGAGGGGTGAGCCCTTCTGGGAGAGTCCTTGGGGTCCTGGAAGACCTGGATGGCATATAGAGTGCAGTGCCATGAGTGCCGCCTATTTGGGTTATTCATTTGACATTCATGGTGGAGGAATGGATCTTGTTTTTCCACACCATGAGATGAGAATGAAGTTGCTCAAAGCTGCGCGGCATGTAGACAAAGTAATATAAGCTACTGGATACACAATGGTTTTGTCACAGTGGATTCAGAGAAGATGTCCAAATCCCTTGGGAACTTCTTCACGATTCGTCAGGTGAAGAATTTGAGGTCCTCTCAGATGATTGTTTGTCTGATCCTTGATGATTGTAGTTCCTGCTGTGTGATTTTTCATCCGTATGTCATGGGTTTGGCATTTGAAATTAGATTTGATTTTGCTTAAACTCTCTTTGATAGGTGATTGAGTTATACCATCCACTAGCTTTGAGACTTTTCTTGTTGGGGACCCACTATCGATCGCCAATAAATTATTCTGATGTACAGCTCGAGAGCGAGAGCGCATCAGAAGATGTATGTATTAGATCTATCAGGTGTGGAATCTGCTTCTAAGTGCTAGAACTCTCTCCTCTCTCTACTTAGGAAGATTGTTTGTTCAAACATGTCAAAATTGAAATGTCAACAGGTAATTGAAGTTGCAGAAAGGTAGAAGCGGGCAGGCAGAGAAAAAGCAGAAAATCAGTTATGTAAAGATTAAAAAAACAACAACCTACCTAATAAGAGGGAAAATTTACATACCTCTATAGACATCAATTACTTGAATAGCTATACATGGCTATTTGGGTACTCTTTCCTCTCGACTTAAATAAATCATTTAAAATGGCCAAAATATGGATAATGGAGATGAATGCTGCTAGTGTTAGCAATATATAGAATACAACTTGAACAAATAAGGCAATCTGCCACACAAAATTTAGACGTGCTAGTCCCATTATTCTCCATTGTTTTTAACGGACATTAGAAATGCATGTAAACATTGTATCATGTCAATATTTAACATAGGTCCTTAGTATGTCCTTATGATAACTGCAGAGACTAGAATAGTGTGGCTTTGCATTTTGTTCTTGTCAAAGCATGGTTTTCTCTGGTTATAGTGGAATTTATATTTGCATAAATTACTTCTTAAGTTACCTTGGCACATGGAAAACTCGAACATAAGTCTATTTATCCAGAATTTTGTCAAAACTATAAAGAAGAAGATTGAATACTGAATTGCATTTTTGACACAATGAATTAAAATTTTGTTTTGCAGACTTTGTACTACTGTGAAAATTATTAGTCAGCATGCAGTCCGACAAGATAACATCCCACCTGATGCACTGGATTGCATTACAAGTTCAAGAATGAATTTTTGGCTGCCATGTCTGATGATCTTCACACTCCCGTTATCCTGGCAGCACTTTCTGACCCGCTGAAGAACATCAATGATCTGCTCCATACCCATAAGGTCAGGAAACCAGGGTTTATGTGAATGCAATCCATTGTTATCAAGACAATCCTTGTAGGGTTTCTGATGTTTGACCTAACATGGTTCTATTTGATGAAGCTTTACTTTTCTCGGTTCAATCGTTTTGGTAATCATCTCAAATGAACATCTTAGCTATGTGGGGAATTTGCTGATCAATCTCAATAATGAAATTGGGATAGATATAGTAGATCGATATGGTAATCTGCTTGCTTTTCGATAATCATGCAGGGGAGGAAGCAAACAATGCAAATGGAATCGGTGGCTGCTCTAGAAAAAGTAATCGGGAAAGTTTGACTGTTTTGGGACTCCTACCTGGCAGTTATTTAGAGGTATGAACGCCTGCTTTTATATAGAAATGATGTTCATGATGTTATGTATTGTCCAAAAGCTCCTTCTCCCGCGTCATGTCATAAATATGATAGAAAGATTGCAATTCTTTTTGCTGCATAATGCCACTTCTACAGGATCCTGAAGAACGATACCCTGAAAACATATGTCAACCGTCACAAACCCGAATTGTACTTTAGAATTACTAAACAAAACCACCCCCCCCCCCCCCCCCCCCCAAAAAAAAAAAAAAACCCCAAAAGGGCGACGTCCTCATCAGCCACCTTCTTCCTCATCAAGCGTCCTCCGGGTCGTGTTGTGGTAAGGGATGAAGAGGTATGGTGGTCCTCTCCGATGTCTGTGGTTGTGGGAAGTGGAAGAAGAAGTATGGCGGACAAAACGTGAAACCGCAGCTCATCGGTTTCAGCAGCTTTACCAACGCCACAGAAGAGGGCCACAAGGGCCAGCAGCCCCAGGGCAATTATGAGCAGTTTGATGGGAAGCGAGCAATTGTCAAGCTGAGCTATAGGGAGGGCATTGATATGTATGTCCGCCTGCACACGGAGCTGGCATAAGCACTAAAGGATTTCATTTCATCAGTGATCTAATGTGTAATTTTTTTTTTCGTAATAAAAAAGAGTGGGTTGAAATCTCTATTGATATTTTTGCAAAGAGTATTTTATTGAATGATTAAGTTATTACTCAACAAAGAAAAATCATAAGTAATCATGTCTTTTCACAAAAACCTGAGACCGCTTCGATTAAAAAGCTAAAGACCAGTTATATAAGGACATCAGTTATCTCAGCAAAATCTCACTCACTGCAGAATATGTTATGCTTTAAGGGTGAGGATGCCAGGGTACAAATTGGTAATAATTTTACCATCTCTCAGGAACTCTTGCTATCCGTCTTGTTGTATAATGCATACTGGCAGATCTCTCTCACAATGAATGTGACAATTTGTGCTTCATTCGTTCTTCATTTATTCACTCTTTCAACTATAGTAAGGAAATAACTTCTTTGCTCTAAGACTCTGTAAAAACCAATCTAGTAACCGGCGTTTTCACACTCCAATTAGCATTTCAACCAGGTTCTCCAACATTCGAATAGTGCAACAAATTACTCAGTCATTACCTGGTTCTTGGAAGTGGAAGAAGACGCACAGCGGGAAGAGGTGGTGAAACCGCAGCCCGACAGTTTGATAAATTGGCCAGCACCACTAAGATGGCCACAATGGCCAACTACGGAATGGCTATGAGAAAGATTTTGCAGGAAACTGACGAGTTCTCGAACTGAGAAAGGAGGTAGGACATATGATAAATGCTGTTTGGCTGTGTTTGTTTCATCCGTCAAGACGGTTGACGTCTTTATATAGTGAACTTCCCTACTTCCTCAGCGTTCTGAGGAATTTTCTACTTCCCTCATTTGCAAATGAAGTGAGGGTTGTACCTCCTGCACTTCATTCCTCAAATGAAGTTCAGGAGCAGGAGGTACACCCCTCGCTTCACTTTTTTGAAGCTTACGAGCTCTTTTTAGTAGGCTTTAAGGCGTTTTGGGGTGCATCCATCACATCAAGTGTTAAAAAAAAAACCCGAGCCAGCCCAGCCCAAAAATAAGTTGTGTTTTCGGCCTGGCCCAAAAATTAGGAGGCCAACAACCCAAGTTTGATGCAGAATATCATCGGTGATCTATTTTGTAATATACGATTTTGCAAATTATCCTTGAGATCGACCAATTTCTTGTCTTTGGTTATAATAGCATTTGGATTCCATCATTGCGGTAAAAAAATTCATGGCTCAGTGGCAGAAAATGCCAGTTCAATCCCATTTAGGAGCAGTCAATGTTTGATATAAACTGGACCGAACAATGGTCTACAACTGGTTAAACGTGCCATTTGAATTTGTCGACCTCATGTGCACCATTTTCGTAGCAAGAGAACTAAATAACATTCTAAAAAGGTGAAAAGAACAAGTATTGCAGCAAAGACAGTCAACACAGCAGAAGCCGTGATGATGATAGATCATGAATAACAAGTTAATTACATTCGAATAGTGCAATAAATTACTTACGCCATACCTTGGTTCTTGGAAGTGGAAAGAAGACGCGAGCCCGACGGTTTGAGGAGCTTGACCAGCACCACTAAGATGGCTACAACGGCCAAACTACGGAAGGGCATGAGAATGATTTTGCAAGGAAGTGACGAGTTCTCGAACTGAGGAGGAGGTGCCGTTGGCTGTGTTTTGTTTCTTCCGTCTATACCCCATGTCTTATATAGTGCAGGGAAGTGAAGAAATTTCTGTCTTCACTTCCCCTTGTGTTTGGGAGCTCCACGAGAGCTCCCAAACCTCAAGGTTGGGAGCTGTGGATTGGAGAGAAAGCGACGTGCGTAAGACAGTGAAGAGCTTTCTCTCCCAATCCACAGCTCCCAACCTTTGTGGTTTGGGAGCTCTCGTGGAGCTCCCAAACCACAAGGACGAGAGCTCCAAACCAGCTCCACAAGGTTGGGAGCTCTCGTGGAGCTCCCAAACCATCTCTCGTGGAGCTCCCAAACCACAAGGTTGGGAGCTGTGGATTGGGAGAGAAACACGCGTAAGACAGAAATTTCCTCACTTCCCCTGCACTTGTCCGAAAATAAAAGTAGTGAGAGAAAGCGACGTGCCGCGGCAGCTAGTCGTTTTAGGTCAAATTAGGGTGTGTTTGTTTCAAGGAAAATGTTTTCCGAGAATTCGTTTTCGGGAAAGTGACTTCCTAGAATTCATTTTTCGGGAAAACGATTGTTTTCCTTTGTTTGGTAAATGTTACCGAAATGTTTTTCGGGCCAATCTCGATACTGTTTCGCGTGAGGCTCGGCCCAAAGAAAAAAAGTAGACCCAAAATAAGAACCCTCGCTCGTAACTTCGTCTCTTCCCCTGTGCGCATGCTCTCCCGCTCTCCCCTCGGCTTCATTCTGATTTGAGCAACAACCCTCGTCCCACTATTGACTAGGTTTGTCGATCGAGACTTGATCTATTCTATTTACTTCAACGCAATTTCTTCAAGATGGGTCCGGATTGTGGGGTCTGAACCCAGGCGAGCTGCTTGCTTTGCCTATTGATTTGAGTAACTGTTTGATTCTGGTTTGTTCTTTTGCAAAATTGCTTGTGTGTGTGATTTTTCGCTTCCATAATCGTTGGTCATCGACGAGAAATGGATGGTATGGCTGAAATTTGAAAGCTTTCCGTTTCAAGGAGGGAGATGAACTACGATGGCCTAGAAAATTGGAGAAAAAGAAGTGAATAGTGATATCAAATGATGAATTAGGTATTCTAGTGACGTGGATAGAATTTGCAGAATGTGGGCTTAGCTGGGTAGCTGTTGATGAAAGTTGTGACGTGGTAGTACTGGTAGATGGTTTGGTTGAGCTCAGATTTATGTGTGTTTGGCTTGTGCACGAAGAAACAGAGACTGAAGGATTAAGTTCTGCTAATTTAGTTTCAATGACTACTGATCATGGAAAGGAAGGAAACTGGAAAGTCACTTGCTGATTCAATATTTAGCTTCTCGCTTGAAAGGAAAAACTGCAAGTCAGCTTTAGTGTCTGCTTTCCCCCCCACCTCCCTAGATGACCTGTTTGATTGACTAGAACTGCTTCAGTCATGTTGCCCATGGTAATGCAAGGATTATCCGAAATGAGTAGGTATAATGTGTAAAGTTTGAGTCAAGTAAAAAGATATAGTTGTATAATGCTTTTTTTTTTTCTGGACTGGCTTTCTTGTTCTTCCTCATTCTGGTTATGTTATGTTCTTCTGCCTTCTCTTTGTTGATGTATTTTAGAGTTCTACATTGTCCTTTGATGAGGAGCTGGTGTTGGAATGTTGGATAATTGCCTCTATAAAGAACATAAATGAGCTTTTGTTTATCAGTGACTATTATGTTGGTTCTCGAGTTTTCTTCAAATTATATTCCTTATTACTATAGAGGGATCACCTAATGGGCGAGGAAGAGGCCCGGTGGCAGAGGAAGACCAAGAGGTAGAGGTATGGCATTCATCGAACTGAACAGTTCATTTACTTCACATGCAAGGGAGTTGTGTAGATGTAGGATCTTGGATCATGGTTAGCTAAATTGTTTTTGTACTATGTTGAGGTGCATCAAAATGCTAATTCACTCGGAGGAGAACGATTTCCATATATGTTCTGCTGCATCAGCAATCCTCTAGATATTCGCTTTTTGGTTACAATATATAGCATTGCTTGTTTCAGGGAATTGTTTTGTGAATCATGAGTATGATGATGGAGGTTGGGACCGCAACCAGGGTTATGCTAGGGGTAGGGGTCAAGGAAGAGGACATGATTTCCGTGACCGCGGTAGGGGAGAATACAATGGACCTTATGCTAATATACATCAAGACAGAGGATACAATCAAGAACCACCTGCTCAGAAGCGCGGTGCTCTTCAATCATTCTTTTATTCATGGATAGTCTGGTTTGGTACCAGTTTTGATTAATGATTAAGGTTCAGTTATATACTGAACTGGATATACTCCTGAGGATAGTGCGACAGGCATGTGTTTTCACTATCTAGATTTTCTGTCTGCATTTAAATGGAGTCAAGATTCACAATTTCTAAGCAATAATTGTTTGGATCCATCAATTTCATGGGACTGGAAGAGAAAAAAGGGCCATGGAAAATTTGATTATGGTAGATTATGAACATCCTAATGGTCTAAGGTTATGGTAAATGGAGTCAAGATTCACAATTTCTAAGCAAAATTCAAGCCTTGAATTTTGCTTCTGTTCTTATTAAAGATCATAACAATGTGCTAATGCTATTTCCAACACTGCATCGCATTGCATTGTGTATAGAGTTCTTCAAGATCACAAAGACGAAGGCAAAAATATCTGAAATATTATTTTGATCCCCACTGACATCTTGTAGGATAGTCAAGTGTTTCTTTCTACTAGGAAGGATGTGCAGGAAATTCAAGCTGCTCTTCAACAACAAAAAAAAACAGATAAGAAGAAGAAGAAGAAGATCTAGTCATATGCAATTCAGCATACTCTTGCGTGTGTTAGACATGCGAGAATAAACTTAGGATGGGAACAAGAAGAAACAAGACATTCTTGTGTTTTTGGATTTATGTAGAGATATGGTATTTGAGTTCAATGAATGATGAGTGTTCAGGTTCTTGTAATAACCTGTTCAAGTTGAAATGATCACTGAAGAGGTATGATATTTCGTGAATTGTTGTCTTCTTTGTTTCCTTTTGGCAGGTTGAACTTAGTTTAACAAAGATCAATTGTTTGTTTTTGAGATTCGATCCTGTGTGTGTGTGTGTTTTTTTTTTTGGGGGGGGGGGGGGGGGGGGGTCATTATGACCTTTCTCACGATATGCGAAAATTTATTATGTACTATACGGTTTTGCAATTTATCCTTGAGATTGATCAATTTCTTTTACCTTTTGGTTTTAATAGCATTTGGATTCAAGTTGAAAGAGTTTAGAGGGTGTATGAGAATAGCTCCATAGCTCAAGTAATATTGAAAAAATGAATACAATCTAAAACTTTTTCAAATTTAAGTCTCAAGTAATTTTGATTTTAACCTTCATGAAATTGAGCGCTTTTCATTGATCATGAACTATATGATGGAGATGATAAAAATATTGAATTATTGAAATCTATGGAATTTAGAAGCTTGATTCTCATAAAAATAAAAATAAAATTGACCCAACCTAAATATCTTGGACGTATATGATTTGGGTATTGGGTTAGCTTAGATCAGGTCGAACTTGACATTGTTTGGTTTCGAGTCGGGTTAGGCCTATATGAGACCCGACCCAACCCAGCTCATTGACACCCCTGATATCAGGTGTGTTTTAAGTTGTTTTGAGGTGCATCCATCACATCAGGTGTGTTTCTTTTGGATCCATTTTTGAGGTGACACTCTAACCTTTTAGGCTCTTTTTAAATTTTTAGCTTAATTTTTAGTTTTTTTTAAATCTTTTTTAACTTTGTCTTTTTTTGTTTAATTGTTGACTGGATCCTCTGGCAAGCCACGTAAGATTTCCAACAAAATTATTAGTGTTGGCACTCAAATAATCATTTTTTTTTAAATGATACTGAAGTGATCCAAAAAAAATTGGCACCAAGTGAGCATTGTACACAAATTTCACATAATGCTTGTTAATTGAGGGCACATTGACAGCAAGCTGGTTAACAAGCATTGTGTGAAACATAGACCAGCAACACATGAGCCGAAGTTTTGATGACTCATCTTAGGCGAGGGTCGCTATTATATAAACCAACTCGGAAGTGGCCATTCGAAGATGATGTGGAGTTTTTCAAAGTTCATGCGAAATAGTTTAAGGACTTATTTAGGTCCAAGATTGCCTCTTTATATAGGGACAACGGAGGAGGAGATGAGGGAGGCTTACGAACCCTTTTTAGTGGCTTTAAGTCATTTTGGGGGCAATCCATCACATCGGGTGTGTTTCTTTTGGATCCATCTCTAAGTTGACGATGCTAACCTTTAGGTTCTTTTTTAAATTTTATCTTAATTTTTAGTTTTTAATTTTTTTAAAACTTTTAGCCTTTTTTTTTTATTATTACTGAGATCTCTGGTGAGCCACATAGATACCACATAAGATTTTTGCAAAACTCATTAACGTTGGCACTCAAATAATCTTTTTTTTAAATTGGCATTGAAGTGATCCAAAAAAAAATTGTATCAAAATAAGCATTGTACACAAACTTCGCACATTGCTTGTTAATCGAGGGCACATTGCCAGCAAGTTGGTTAAGAAGCACCATGCAAAATACAGGCCAATAATTTAGGAGCCGAAGCTCCGATGACTCACTCCAGGCGCGGATCGCTACTGTATGAGTCTACTCAGAAGTAGCCATCTGAAAATGACGTGGAGTTTACCTTTCCACCGCCACCCCCAAGTTGAAAGAAAATATTTTTCTTCCCTTCATTCTATGGAATACCCTCGAATTTAACGTCCCAAAGTTCAAACGAAATAATTTAAGGACTTATTTAGGTCCAAGACCGTTTCTTTATATAGGGATGAATGAAAGAGGAAATAAGGGAGGCTGACAAACTCTTTTTAGCGGGCTTTGAGTCGTTTGGGGACATCCATCACATCAGGTGTGTTTCTTTTGGATCCATCTCTAAGGTGACACGGCCAACCTTTTAGGTTTTATTTTTAGCTTAAATTTTAGTTAAATCTTTTTTTTTTAATTTTTATCCTTTTTTTATTGCTAATTGGGATCCTCTGGTTGGCCATGTAGATCCCACGTAGATTTCTAGCAAAACTTATTAGCGTTAGCCCTCGAATAATTTTTTTTTCTAAATTGGCAGTGAAGCGATCCAAAAAAAATTTAACACCAAAGTGGGCATTGTACACAAATTTTGTTACCTTCTGGTGTCTAGGGTGGGTTTCCATTTTGTACATATTTTTTCATTTCAATATTTTATATTTTCCTTTTTATGTCTTTTTGCTACATTTTGAGGTTTCTAAAGATTGAAAGTAATAATTTCTAAACTTTTATCAAATATGTAATGTCATTCTTGAACTTTTAAGTTTTTCAATAGTGAAATTCAAAAAACTTGTGAATAACATTGAAAGACCAATTTGGCTTTATTATATAAAGTTTATTTAGCTAGACTAGACAATCGAAAGCTTAGGAAAATTAAATATTCAAAAATAGTTTGTGATATCATTGAACATATTAAAAGTTTAAAGATGAAATTATATATGAAAGTTAAAGTGTAGGGATTATTAATGTCGCTTTTCATAATATTTCCTTCCAAGAAGATAATAGAAATCGAACAAAGAGGCGCATCATAAGCTCTTACCACTTTATACTTTATGGACATTAAACGCTTTTCGATTCGCATATATTTGGAAACCGTAGGTAAACAGGCCGTTAATTTTCCTCCGTAATTTTCTCACAAAATTTTTAAGTCCTCTTCCACTTTCCACCAAATATTCATCCTTCCCATTTTCCTCACTTCCCCGACATAGCCTCCTCGGTAGGATTAGTGTATGAGTGCGTTTGTTTTTATTTAAAGAGCTTTTTTCGCGAACAATAGAACTGTTTTGACATGATCGAAAAAGGAAAGTTGCGTCTTACTCCTCTTCTCTGGAAGAGCTCTCCCTAGCCCTCATGGTGGTAGTCTTCCCCTACCCTTCACGGTGTTAGTGTTCCAAAAACCCTAAATTTCCTTCCTTCCTCCTGCTAATCTCCCCTGCACCTTATGTACACTTGGTATTTCCCGCCACCTTCGCTGCTGGTTTTCCATGCTTTTTGCTTCCCCCAATTTGCAATCTTCCAAAACCCTAACCCTTCGTTCCCATTTCCCACTCTCCCTGCATCACCCCATTCCCTCGTGCTACTGCCCTTCGCTCTTTGTCGCGACCTAAAAATTGAGAAATCCTTAGGTTAATGGATTATTAGGCTAATAAAATGACTACCTATGCGGACTTCCCAAATCCTATCGAATCGCAATTTGATTTATCATTCCAATGGTTAAATTTGTCGTCACTTATTATTTGGTAGGTTACTAGAAATCTAAATAAAGTACCGAAAGATGTACTTTTATTTCTACGAACCAAATATTTTATTTTGGGGAAGACTTGGTTTCATTATTAATTAAACTTAATGCCCTTTTCGGCCACCTTAAATTCATGGAACAATGTAAGTTTAGAAATCTCCAACTTGAATGATTTCACTTCATGTATCAAAGATGTATTGTTTTGGGTTTTTTCTTGCTTAACTGTATGCTGAATGACATGGAAAATTACATGCTACATGAATGTATCATATATGAAAATGTATGCAAACATTTCAAAATTGGTATACTTACCTTAACAAAAAAAAACATGCAACATTATGTCATGTTACCCTATACAAAACTTACTACCAATTAAGACATGGAAACCTGTACACATAAGATAATCTATTCTAATGACGTGGCAAATGTCATGGCCTGATCACAAATGAAGTAATGGCGTGGCAAAAAAATGACATGTATAATTTAAATGTGCGAAAATATGGTATGCGGATATGGTGGATGACTGCAAAATATGATGTGCAAAATTGCTATGCAAGATAACATTAGATGTGCAGAAAGACAGGAGGATGCGTCAAGAAACATGAGATGCAACATAAGTATACAAAATAACATAAGATAATGCAAAATAGACATCAAAATATGCGCGCGGCGAGGGGGCTAAATGTGATATGCAAACATGACATGCATATATGAACACCTAGCATGGCAATAAACGGATAACAAAACATGGTTTGCACTAGCTACATGGATGTAAGTGATATGCCAATGAATATTTTTATCTTCTTTGCATTTTTATTGTTTTTATGATTTTTCCGCAATTAAGGATCTCATGCTTTGATTTCAATTTTATTGATTTTGTTCCAATAAGCCCAATGAGATAAGTTGCTAAGAAACCTCATCTTCCTAAATTTTAATTAGACACGGCTTCTAAAAAATGCAATCTTACTAATTTTTGAGGAGTTTTTAAATTATGAGAAACTAATCAAGAAAGACTCAATCACAGTCCAAATTCAAATAAGCAGAAAGCAATCAACAAGATCAAACGCATAAAATTTCCCATTGCTTTTTTTTTTTTTGAAAATCACATTCCTAATCCAAGATGCTTTTTAGGAAGCTGAAAACTAATTATACTCGACGAAAATAATAATCACAGATTGAAGACTATTTTCTCTTTTCACTAAACCCACGTGAGCACTATTTCAAATAATCACGGATAAAACTCATCCAATTGGAAAATATGTTTGCCTTTAGGAAATAAACTTTCCTAGATTCGGATTAAGTTTTTAATCAGAAAAATATGCCGAAGTTTTAATTTTCCAAATCAAAAGTTTTATTTTGAAATAGATAATCTCAGTCAATGGCAAGATATCTATAAAATAATTCAATCAAGAGATTAGAATTATACAAGTTATTGCTTTCCAAATAATTTTATGGCTCGGCTTTGGGTGGAATCGCTGCCAGTGAATCTCATTGGCGATCAACGTGATCTTCAATGCTCGTTACGGTTAGACCAAGAAGACCAGATAATGCGATATTTGGTGCCAGTGTTACTTTGAAACTTACAATCTCTGACGAAAAAAATTCCTTTACCTGGGAGAAAATCAAAGAAACCCAATTTATGTAAATTGAAAAAAAATCTGAAGCAAATCCACCACTTAACTTGTTGTCCTCTGCTCCTTTTACTTTTATTACCTGTGAACTTATCCATTGGGAAGAAAACTGAGAGATTGCCTCCTAGAAGGCCAAGACTGGCCGTATATTGTATTACGGGATAATATTCCTTGCATTATCTATAGGATATTATTCCTTTTGTGTCATATGTAATTTTAGCTAGTCAATGTTATTTTTAGCTAGTTAGAATAACGTTTTTCTTCTTTCTTTTTTTATAGCTTCTGATATTGTATTTGTTTCGTCTACACGAATAAAAATATGAAGCTTCTGATTTCCAATCTTTTCATGGTATCAGAGCGACGACGCTCCGGGACCGAATAGATTTCTCTCAAGATCGATTCTTGAGCATCGACATGGAGAGCGATAGTGATACGGAGAGGACTGGCGTGAAGAATGCCGGAAAGTCGAAGGCCGTCCAGAAGGGAGATGGCTCGAGCAGAGAGGAGGATATCCCTCGGGCATACAGATTTGCGTCATCGGATAATCCGGGTATGATACTAACCGTTTATCAGTTGAATGGTGATAATTACTTGTCTTGGTCACGAGCGATGAGGAATGCGCTCAAGGCAAAGAGGAAGCTCGGTTTCATTGATGGAACCATTAGGAAGCCGGATGAAGATGACCCGAACTATGAACATTGGGAAGCGGCTAATTCCATGTTGATCGCCTGGATAACAAACACGTTAGAGAAGGGACTTCACAATAGTGCCGCCTGTGCTGAGGACGTGAAAATCCTTTGGGACGATTTGAAAGAAAGGTATTCGCAAGGGAATTTGGCTCGGATTTATCAAATCAAATCCGACATATGTCTCCTCAAGCAAGAAGGAAGAACGGTACAGGAATATTTCGGAAAGATGAAGGATCTGTGGGATGAACTCGATTTGTATGTTGAGAGTCCAAGCTGTGACTGCGGCGAAGCGAACTCGAAGTTCGTAGCACAACGCGAAACTGAGAGAAGCTTCCAATTTCTTATGGGGCTCTCGTCTGAATTTCACACAGTTCGGTCGAACATACTCAGTGTCGAACCAATGCAGAGTTTGAACAGAATTTATTCCATGGTTCGACATGAAGAAAAACAGAGAGCTGTGGCACGCTCTCACGAGTCAAATTCAGAGATAGTTTTCATGGCCAAGGGAAAGGATGGTGGTGAGTTGGCGTTAAAGCGACAATTCACTGTGGATGGAAAACCCATTTGCGACCACTGTGGGAAACCTGGTCACCGCAAGGCGAGTTGCTGGGTGTTACATGGTTATCCAGTCGAAACAGGGCAGCAAGCAAGGAAATTTGGGAGCAGTAGTGGAGGTCCTACCGGGAGAAGGCTCGATTCAACCCAAAGACGCCCACAGCAGGCTGGGACCGGCCAGAACAACCGAAGGCCTGCCGTGAGCCAGGCTCATGCTGTGCAAATGCATGGGTCCAATAGCGAGAAGGTGAACCAGTTCGGAGGACTTTCCGAGGCTCAGCTGCAGCGGTTACTAAGCATAATTGGTCCTGATGATGAGGACTTGAAGCCGAATAGTGGTAAAAATTTCATTTCAGTAAAAGTAAATTGGATAATTGACACAGGGGCATCAAAACACATGACGGGACGTGCCGAGCTACTCACGAATTTATCTCCGCTCCCGAAGGGCTCCAATGTTTTCATTCCGAATGGAGGGTCGACGAAGGCAACCCAAAAAGGGAATGCGAGCATCGGAGGCTCATTCCTATTGTCTAATGTTTTATTTGTGCCAGAATTCACGTGCAATCTTATATCTGTGTCACAGTTATCGGAAGATTTGGATTGCATTGTTACTTTCTTATCTGGTTTGTGTTTGATTAAGGACCGCACCACGAGGATGATGATTGGAGCGGGTGAGCTTCGGGAGGGGGTGTACTACCTAACGCGTGTGGCTGTCTCGGATCGAGCTTATCAAGCGTCTAACGCACAGTCGGGGGACCTTTGGCATAGGCGACTCGGACATCCATCTCGGCGTATTCAATTTAGTGGTACTAATTTAGTTTTTGATAAGATGGAGAATAAGGAGTGTGATGTTTGCTTGAGAGCAAAACAAACCCGATCACGTTTTGATTTGAGTATGAGCAAGGCTGAATATTTATTTCAACTTGTGCATTGTGACTTATGGGGTCCATATAGAACGAAGTCAATTTGTGGAGCTTATTATTTTTTGACGATCGTGGATGATTATAGTAGGGCCGTATGGCTATATTTGTTGCATGAGAAATCTGAGGCGCAACGTCATTTAATGGGGTTCTGCAACTTAGTGAAGAATCAATTCGATCGGACAGTCAAGATTATTCGAAGCGACAACGGGCGAGAATTTCTCTCTGGTGACATACAGAATTATTTCGCAGAGCATGGAATCATACACCAGACATCATGTGTAGACACGCCCCAACAAAATGGGCGAGTCGAGAGGAAACACAGGCATATTTTGAACGTTGCACGAGCTTTGATGTTCCAAGCATCGCTTCCCGTACGGTTTTGGGGTGAATGCGTCAATGCAGCAGCTCACTTGATTAACTTAACACCGACGTCAACGTTAGGAGGCAAGAGCCCTTATGAGGTATTATTTGGCAAATCACCGAATTACTCCAATTTGCGTGTGTTTGGTTCCTTATGCTTTGCTCATGATCGGCCTCGAGATAAAGATAAGTTTCAACCTAGGTCGCGTAGATGTGTGTTTGTGGGTTATCCGTATGGAAAGAAAGGATGGCGAGTTTATGATCTTGAGGGGGAGAAGATATTCGTGACACGAGACGTTAGATTTGTTGAGAACGAATTTCCATTCGCAACTCCTAGCTCCGATGCAACACAACAGGGAGATAAGATCTTGAACGATCGAGTCTTCATCGACACTGAGACTCCTCTTAGTGACGAAAGTATTGAAGATTTCGGACTGCAGAAGGGAAGTAGGCCGAATTCACATTCGGACCGGCCTAAAATGCAAAAAGAGCCTGAGCTGCACTTGGAACAACCAGCTCCGACCGGATCTTCCAACGAGTCAGAACAGATTGTTGATCAGGGTGAATTGAGAAAGTCTGATCGAGCAAAATCATTACCGAGTAAACTGAAGGATTATGTCATCTATACAGCCACGCGTACCCCTCTCGGCTCACCCCCTTCATCAAAATTCTCAGGTACGAGTCATCCTATAGAACGCTATATTAATTATTCTGGTGCAACTAATCGGTATTTATCATATTTGGCTGCAATTGATTCTGATGAAGAGCCAAAATCATATCAAGAAGCAGTTAAGGATCCTCGTTGGGTCGAGGCGATGGGTGAAGAAATTCAAGCACTCGAGTCCAATCAAACATGGACCATTGAGGATTTGCCACCAGGGAAACGCCCAATTGATTGTAGATGGGTGTATAAAATCAAGCGACGAGCTGATGGGAGTATCGAGAGGTATAAGGCACGCCTCGTCGCAAAAGGATTCACACAAGTAGAGGGGGTTGATTTTCATGAGACGTTCGCACCGGTGGCCAAACTTGTCACTGTGAGATGTCTGTTGACAGTTGCGGTAGCTAAGAGATGGGATATTCACCAGATGGACGTTAGTAACGCATTCCTGCACGGAGATCTGGATGAAGAAGTTTACATGAAACTTCCACCTGGGACATCATTCTCGCGACCGGGGCTCGTTTGTCGACTTAGGAAGTCACTGTATGGACTACGACAGGCTTCCCGCAATTGGTATTCAAAATTTGCTGCGGCCTTACAGCGTTATGGTTTTTGCCAATCGAACGCTGATCATTCTTTATTTACCTTTGCCCGAGGTAATGTTTTTATTGCCGTGTTGGTCTATGTTGATGACCTTCTGGTGGTAGGTAATAATGCGGGTCAGTGCAGGATGTTCAAACGCTATCTCGGTACATGCTTTCGTATTAAAGACTTAGGTCAGCTTCGGTATTTCTTGGGTATCGAGGTGACCAGGATGAATTCAGGGTTATTCTTGAATCAGCGGAAGTATGTGCTAGATATTCTCTCTGAGTGTGGTATGCTTGGATCCAAGCCTTCGTTGTTCCCCATGGAGCAACATCATCGTTTGACAGCTGACTCAGGAGCTGCACTTGAGGATCCGAGTCGGTACAGGCGCCTAGTTGGCCGTCTTATTTACCTGACAATTACCCGACCGGAATTGAGTTATTCAGTACATGTCCTATCACAATTTATGCAGGACCCACGTCAGGACCACTGGGACGCTGCGATGCGGGTATTACGATATCTCAAGCAGTCTCCAGGACAAGGGATATTTTTGCGACCGAGCTCCCTAATTCTCGAAGCATATTGTGATTCTGACTGGGCAAGCTGTCCCATGACCCGTCGCTCAGTGTCTGGATTTTTCATTACGTTGGGAGGATGCCCAATATCCTGGAAGACGAAGAAGCAGACAACAGTTTCCCGATCTTCCGCAGAAGCAGAATATAGAGCTATGGCTACCACAGTCAGTGAAATTCTATGGTTGCGGAGTTTACTCAGTTCTCTTGGAGTCCATTTCAAGCAGTCTACCCGACTGTATTGCGACAATCAAGCAGCGTTACAAATTGCGGCAAACCCTGTGTTTCACGAGCGTACTAAACACATTGAGATTGATTGTCATTTCATTCGTGAACACATTCGGTCTCAAGTCATTGTTACTTCATATGTTCCCACCAGACTACAGCTCGCAGACATTTTCACGAAGGCATTGGGACGAGATCGCTTTCAGTTTCTCCTTAGCAAGTTGGGCATTCAAGACCCTCATGCTCCAACTTGAGGGGGAGTATTACGGGATAATATTCCTTGCATTATCTATAGGATATTATTCCTTTTGTGTCATATGTAATTTTAGCTAGTCAATGTTATTTTTAGCTAGTTAGAATAACGTTTTTCTTCTTTCTTTTTTTATAGCTTCTGATATTGTATTTGTTTCGTCTACACGAATAAAAATATGAAGCTTCTGATTTCCAATCTTTTCAATTTATATAGAAGCGTTTTAACAATAAAGTGCATGTATTCTCAATTAAAATTGCTGGTTTTGAAAAATGAGTCTGATTGACTAAGAATGAGACAATCCTTGAGGGGATCCATGATTGACTCCAATCCAACTCTTTTGACGGTGTTATGATTCTTTCATGAGGATGTTATGTTTTTCCCATTAATTTGTAATAATTGGCATTCAAAAAAAAGGTGAAACTGGAACGGGGAGAGGGGCCAATTTAAATAAAAAAATTGTCTCTCGTCAAGAAAATAATTAGTAGGTCTCGAGTGGTCTTGTTTATGGTATACAAAACTATGCAGGTAAGACACAACGAACAACGTATGCTTGCCCCATTTCAAATTGCACATCATTACGACATTAATCTAATCGAATTTAACTGAAGAGGAGAGAGAGAGAGAGAGAGAGAGAGAAGATAGGGGAAGAGCATGCGTCATGTTCCACAACTTCAGAAAAACGTTCGACATTAAAATAACCAATCATTTAGGTTGACTTCATTCATCGGCCTTCCGAATATTGAATGGACAAGAATAATCAAACTTGTCAATACTCTCAAGTTCAAAGTAAATAAATACTGATTTTGAAGTTTGTTACTCGAGAAGAATGGGATATGTGCAGCAATAATCAAAAAACCATTGAACAAAGTTGGCATATCTTGAATTTTCTCTCTAGGAAGGGTCACCGCATAAGTCTAGGAGAAATAGAAGGAAAAATTACCAAAAAATTTCTAAATCTATTACAATTGTACCAATTCAGTTCTAAACTTTTTTTTCCGATTCAGTCCTAAACATTTTGCAATTGTACCAATTCAGTCCATCTGGCGAATTTGGTTGGGTGAACGCTAACATAGACGTTAGTCAACCGGCAATCCATATTTTATTTTTTTATTTGCTGTTTTTTTTCCTTTCCCTTCCCTTCCCGTTCTATCTCCAGTCGGCTAAACACATGACGATCGGCCCAAGGACGACTAGCGCCCTCGCCATGGTGGGGCCGAGTGAGGTCGAGCCTTGCCATGGTCGAACTGGACCACCTCAAAGCCAAAACAAAATCACTACCCTACACCTTAAGCTCTTCGGCTTCAACTTGGTCAAAAAAGACGAAGAACCTGAACCAGCTCAACTAGACCCCCAGTCCAATCTTTTTTTTTTTTTTTTGCAATTGTGAATTTGGATTTCAAATTTGTAATTTGAAGCCATGTGAATATTAAACTATAACATCAAACGTAGTGGATTTTCTGTTGTCTTAAAAAGCTTCAGTAATGCTAACTTAAACCTTAGATTCGACGAAGACAAGATCCGATAATGGATATAGGGTCAACTTGGTAGAGATACTGTAGTTCGAAAATTAGCCAAAAAAAAATTATAGGGGAAATGATAATCCTACTAAATCAAAGTCGACTTGGTTGAAGCAGATGATTTTGATGATGTAATTACTGCAAGGATTATTGTGACTGATGTGAAAGAAAGGGTGGTAGACTCATAAGGCACCAAGCATATATGTACAAACATAATTCTTTGTCCGCCTACACTCTAGTAGGGGAAGAAGAAGAAGAAGAAGAAAATGTTTATTTTGGTGATATGAGAACTACTTAAATTTTTGGGAAAGGGAAAATTATTCTCAAACTCGCATTTGGAAATGAGGCTTAGTAGTTGAGAAACTTCTTTAGTATATGATTGCCAAAAGATAATGGCCATTGCAAAGAATGAAATTTTCAATGGTTAAAAGAGACACATCCAGCTAAGCTTGATGTTGTAAAGCAATTGTTTTAAAGATAAAATTATATCTATTGATTATATGAAGTCAAAAGTGATTTTGGTTGGCCCTTTGACTATACATCAAGGGGAATGAAACTTAAGCCAGTCGAAGAAAATCAATAGTAACGATAACACAATCTATGTGATTGGTGATCCCATGAATTAGATTCATATGGGTAGTAAGAAGTCACTTGTTGATCTAGTGATACATTATTAAAAATTATTGTCCCTCCCAAGGTGAGAATAGTGCAAGATTGCAATGAAAAAGAGGCTAAGTAAGTTCTTAATGAATTCCATAACCATTATTGGTGGTATATAAATTGTAGAATACACTTGATTAAAATCACCTATATAAGTGTGGAGTGAGGCTAGTCCCATGAGAATTTTTTATGAAAATATCTAGAGTACTTATGAATAAACCAAGCACATGCATGGCCTATTAGCACAAAACCACATTGAGCAACAAACATTGTGGGAGTGCGATGTTACTGGTGAAAATCATAATTCACAAAAAGGAATTCTTGGTTCATAGAAGATTCAAACTTCAACCAATAGTTTCATGAATTATATTTCATTCTTTATAGGGTTGGTTCATAGCCTAACAAACACCAGTTCTAGTGCATTACACTCCAGCAATTCAGCATTCTTCTATTTTTACTTTTCAAAAACTTTTTGAAATATGTTGGGGATTGTTGAATATTTCAATAGTTTTGAAATATTTGAAAGTAACACATTTGATAGTAATTATGACTGCCATGAAAATCATCATTTTGTAACGGTTTTGCAATGGCTATATAATGGCTTTATAACAGCTTTGTAACATTTGATTTATTTCATCATAAACTCTTCATTATTTTACAAGAACTTTATAATGATTTCTTAACCTCTTTTGTTAAATATAAAATAGAACTTCATAAGACAATCTTGTTTGATACACCAAATTAAAAAGATAAATTATTTCTTCTAGATTCTTTCCTTTGATTGATAAGTTATACACATAACGTTGTTCATGTTCCTTCTGTTATTATGTGCGGAGTAAAGAATAAATTTTGTTATATCTTAGGAGGATAGCTGCTAGAAACATATCGCATCGAGTTTCGTACTTCGAGGGGCGAAATTATCGTTAAGGATGATGCTTGCACACCTTAGACATTTCGATCTTATTTATTAATCTTTTTCCACAGATTTTCAACAATTCTTAATTTTTCACATTAGGTAATATTTGACTTGAAACTGAGCACGAAGCCGAACGTGAAGCCACTACAATTTGAATTTTGAGTCTTAAAAGAGATTAACTTGCATTTTTAAGAGATGTTGTCCACACTCTAAAAGCATTGCATTATTCAGATCATGTAGATCAAGTCCATCTAAACCGTTAACCTTATGGATTCCTTTCTGAATCTCACATAATTAATAATATAAATGATATCGATCCACGTGATATATAGACCATGTAATTTCTTGATATACACCATATATGTAATATACAATACCTATATTCTAGGCACGTCGAAATGATGCAAGGTGCCCCAATTTTCTTTCTATATCCATGATAGTCACCTACCGAAGGTGAAATCAATCCTTTTGAAGCAAAGTTGCCTTGACTAACTCACCCGTTCTAAGTTATTACGATCAGTCTCATTCCATTCGACATATAGTAGGATTCACCAATCCTAGAAGTTAATAAACCAAACTCATTTCCGTATTAAGTAGTTGGATTTTCATATTGTGGGGAACTATTCAAGTTAGTTTGGTTATTTCTGCTTCCATTTTGCACCTAATCGTTTGGCTTCTTCAATTTGTTTCTCATCCACCAAGAAAATGGCAATCTGAAAATCAAACAATCGAATTTAGTTTGATGAGCTGATGATCTCATAGAGTTTCAAACCGAAACGAAACATCCTCGTTGGTATGATCTCTGTACTATACGATCTTCCTCCCTTTCCCTTCTGCAAAGAAAGGCAAATTCAGCAAACACCGCCCCAAGATTCTACACAACATGAGACACCAAAACGAAAGGATATTTCTACTTGGTAGTTCTGCTAGAAAGAGTTTAAAAGGTTAGAGGCTGATCGATAACTTGGTCTCTACAAGGCCAGATCAGAGCTTCGAAGCTCCTCAATTGACTCATGAGCTGCTTATAAAGGGCAAATCTCACTTTCGAAATCATCACCGCGATCCTCTTCCTTGACTTCTTCAACCGCCGCCCGATCTTCACCTTCAACCGGCACAACCTCACTCTTAGGAGCGAAGGCCTCGTCCGAGCATCGGCTCGCTCCAACACTTTGTAGATCAGGAACTGCGCTTTCCGGTGCTTTTCCTCTTCCGAGTCCTCAAAATCCATCCTTGTGTATCCGTAGGGCTTCTTCAAAAGAGCCATTGTTGATCCTTGAATCGGCAATAAGAAGGTTGAAGAGGAGTGTATTTTGGAGTTGAAACCAGCTGGTTTTTATAGTGGGTGAACAGTGCATCCGTTGATGAAGGGACAATGCACGTGCACTCATGTTCGTTAGGACAAATCATTAAATACGGAGAGAAAAAATAACTAAACTTTGGAGGCAAAGGGCAAATGACAGACATGAGGCATGCCATTGCCTTAAAATTCAGGCGAAAAATATTTCGAAATTTATTCTATAGAATCAAACCATCACCTTTTAAAAAATCATGAGATTCGTATTGTCTATCTCGATAAAAAAAAAAACATGGATACCTTAAGCTACTCACACATCTCTTTTAACACGATTAATCTGATCAGCAATGTCTCCAATAACACATGCGTGACTCCATATATTTCTTTTTTCCCTGTGAATTAAAGTAATTTTGCTACGAGTGTGGTTGTCAACTAGTCTATGTGAATTGCCAAGTCCTTGGGAAAGTCAATGTGGTCCAATATCAACTAGGCAAGGAGGCATTTGGCCCGGCCGGCATGCAATTACGCCTACAAAAACCTGCCACAACATTTAATACCTAATTTTATTCATTTAAGGAATATGGTAAAGTACATCAAGTAGCGACAATTTTCCTTGTAACATTTTATGTCGGTCATTTCATTAATTGAAGATTTTTCCAATTTTGATTCCTTCTATGGATTGGAATTTTATAATTTCAAGACAATACTCACTTTTTTCTCTCGGCAAAACCGTGATACCTCATTGGTGGGCCTGTCAAAATGGGTTATGGTCTTATAGACCAATTTTTTAACCCATCTTTGACGGACTGTTTCATTATTTGGGTTCGTCATATCCAGTGAATTGGTCATAAATGAATTTAGAATAGCCAAAATAATATGGGTATTAAATGGGTTCACGAGTGATTTAGACCCAACTCATCTCTTTAGCTTTCTCTTCACTTTTTCTTACCCTCACTTGATCTTGCGGCTGTCACTGTTCATGCTCTCACCTAAGTCTTGGTATGAGTTTTCCTAGATTATGTCATATATAGAAGTGTTGTGATAATATGGGTCAGACCGCGTATGAGATATTAGATTTGTATTGCATAGAAATGAGTCAAAACGAATTAATTGAGACAATTTGAGCCGGATCATTTTCAACCCGACCCACCCATCTAATGGCTCTGTTGCAAGAGTGCATGAGTGAATTCAAGTTTGTCTTCATTAATTTACCTCGTTAAACTCACATTCACCAAAAAATAAAAAAGCCGATGATGAGTTATTGGTCAATTTAGATATATTAACCAATACATTTCACATCAATTCTCCATACGACGCTCTAGGTTTCAAGTGGTCTTTGTTTATGGTATACCAAACTATGCTTAGGTAAGACACTATGAACAATGCATGCTTGCCCCATCTCAAATTGCACGCATCAATACGACATTGGTCTCATCGAAGTATGACAAGAGAGAGAGAGAGAGAGAGAGTGACATCGACAGGATTGGCAAGAGCAGGCATGCATGTCCACAACTTCGAGAAGCAAACGTTTGACATTAAAATAAGGAGAACTCTCATTACCAATCGAGTTTCACTTGTCATTAAATTTTTCACAATTTCTTTTTTTTTTTTTGTGGCTGGCATTTCACCGTCCACTGTCAAGGTCAGGGTAGCAAAGGCTTTAAAATAACTCAAATCGTTGAGGTTGACTTCATTCGTCGACCTTCCGAAACAATAGAACAGACCAGAATAATCAACCGTTGGAATTACTCTGAAGTTCAAAATAAATAAATACTAATTATATGAAGTGTTGTTACTCAAGAAGACTGGGATCACGGTAAGCAATAATTAAAAATCGATGAACAAAGTTGGCATGTCTTGAATTTTTCTCTAGAAGGGGTCATAGAATAAGTGTAGAAAAAATAGGAGGAAAAATTATCAAAACAATCCTAAACCTATTGCGATTGTATCAATTTAGTCCGAAACTTTCTTTTGACAATTCAATTCTAAACCTTTTGTAATGGTGTTAATTTAATTCATCCGGCGAATTTTGATTGACCGGTGCTGACATGGACGTCGGATGACCCAATATTTTAATATTTTAATTTTTTTTTCTTTTTTTTTCTTTCCCTTCCCTATTCTACCTTCAACTGGTTGCCAAACCTCGGCGACCGACCTAAGGACGATTGGCATCTAGCCATGGTGGGGCCAAGCATGGCCAAGCCTTGCCATGGATGAACTGGACCACCTCAAGGCCAAACAAAATCACTACCTTACACGCTTTCGGCTTCAACTTTACCAAAGAAGACGAAGAACCCGAATCAGCTGAACTAGACCCAACATCCAATCTTGCTTTTTGTTGCAATTGTAAATTTTGCATTTCAAAGTTGTAATTTTGCAGCCATGTGAATATTAAACTATGACGTCAAACATAGTGGATTTTCCATACAATAATGCTAACTAAATCTTAGATTCGACTGAGACAAAATCCGATAATGGATCTCTGGTCACCTTGGTGGAGGTACTGTAGTTTGAAAATTAGCCAAAAAGAAAAATTATGGGGGAAATGATAATCCTGCTAAATCAAAGTCGACTTGGTTGAAGCCGGTGATTCCGATGATGTAATTACTGCAAGCATTATTGTGACTAATGTGAAAGAATGGGTGGTAAACTGATAAGGTGCCAAGCATATATGTAAAAACATAATAATTTATCCTCCTACACGCTAATAGGGGAAGGAGAAGAAAATGTTTATTTTCGTGATATGAGAACTGCTTAAACTATTGGGAAAGGAAAAATTCTTCCCAAACTCACATTTGAAAATGAGGTTCAGTTTTTGAGAAACTTCTTAGCATACAATTGCCAAAAGGCAATGGCCATTGCAAAGAAATGAAACTTGCAATGGTCAAAAGAGAAACATCCGGCTGAGCGTGATGTGGCAAAGCAATTGCTTAAAGATGAAATCATGTCTATTGATTATATGAAGTCAAAAGTGATTTTGGTTGGCCCTTTGACTATACATAAAGGGAAATGGGACTTAAGCTAGTTGAAGAAAATCAACAGTAATGGTAACACAATCTATGTGATTGCTGATCCCATGAATAAGATTCATATGGGTAATAATAAGTCACTTGTTGATCTAGAGATGCATTAAAAAAATATATTGTCCTTCCTAAGGTGAGAATAGTGCAAGATCGCAATGAAAAAGAGGCTGAGTAAGTTCTTAATGAATTTCGTAGCAATTATTGGTGGTATATAAATTGTAGAATACACTTGATTAAAATCACCTATAAGTGTGGAGTTGATCGTGTCGTAGTGTGATAAAAAAAATAAACCCTAATTACTAACTAGAGATAATGATAAGAAGGGGTCGAACCGCAGAGAAAAATAAGGATGAATTTGAGTTTTTTTTTTTCTAAGTAATTTAGTTTAATGATAAATTTTAGTTCACGTAATTAAAATAAGGTTTTAAACAATTATGAAAAACGTATCGCCTTTAAGTCTGAAATCCACGATGCCTTCTTATTTGATTATCATCTTTGTTTGCACTATCAAACCTAACAAGCTACAAGTTTGCTATAGTCGCTAAGATAATCCATAACCTATCTTAGTTATAACTTATCTTGCCGATCACTATCATCTTTCGTTTTCCTAGCTTAGTACACATAGTTCAATCAGATATAATTATCATCGGCCTTGATCATAAATTGCAATTAAAACTATTGCTTGGGTATGAAATTAGAATCACAGAAACTAAAATCATAAACTTGATTTAACAATAAAATTCTTGAATGAAATAGATGAAAACGTAGTCTTTCCAAACAATCAAGTGTGAATACCGAAAGCTAAATAAAAAGTTTAGAATCAAACAAGAAGTATCAGGTCATCTACACTCAAAGATGATGAAATAAATTTAGTTACTCATAGAGATGAATGACGAAGAAGCAATTGGAGAAAAAATTGGAGAAGAAGCCATGGCTAAAGTGAATTTTTCTACACGTTGCTTCCTATGCTTCCTGCTTCCCACTTTTCACTCATTTGTCGCTTTCAAAAAATCTGCAATAGTCTCCTTCTCTGTAGTCTAGGATCTCTCTGTGATTGTGTTTGATATGCTATCAATCAAGAGCTCGTGAAGATCCAAACCTACTAAAAATAGATTTTGCAAAATTCGTTAAGGATTTGGATTTTAGGAAATATCAGGTTTATCAAATTTCTGCAGCTAGAGAATATTTCAAATTCGATCTCTCATTAAACTCCTCCAATAATCAAAATATTATCCAAATGAACTAATTTAATTACTAATTTTATTTCAAACCCATAATTAGATTCACTTTTTAGGCATAAATATGGACGATTAGGAGTGAGGCCAGTCTCATGAGAATTTTGGTGAAAATATCTAGAGCACTAATGAATATACCAAGCACACGCATGGTGTATTAGCGTAAAACCGCGTCGAACAACAAACATTATGGGAGTGCAATGTTACTAGTGAAAATCATAGTTCACAAAAGGGAATTCTTGGTTCATAGAAGATTCAAACTTCAACCAATGATTTTGTGAATTATATTTGATTTTTTCTATGGTTGGTTCATAGCTTGACAAGCACAAGTTTTCAATGCATTACATTCCAATAATCCAGCATTCTTCTATTTTTTTACTTTTCAAAATTTTTGAAATATGTGGGGCTGTTTCGGTAGTCTTGAAATATTTGAAAGTAATAGCTTTGATAGTAGTTATGACCGCCATGAAAATCATCATTTTGTAACGGTTTTGCAATGGTCGTATAACTGCTTTCTAACGCTTTATAACTTGACCAAAAAAAAAAGGCTTTATAACAACTTTGTAATGTTTGATTTATTTCTTCATACAGTTTTATAACGATATCTTAACCTCTTTCATTAAATATAAATAGAACTTCATAAGACAATCTTATTTGATACACCAAATTAAAAAGAAAGCATCGTTTTCTTCTAAAATCTTTCCTTTCATTGTCGAGTTATACAATAAAGTTGTTCATGTTTCTTCTATTATTTTGTGCAGGGTAAAGAATAAATTCTATTGTATCTTAAGAGGATGACCATTACTAGAACCTATCGCACCAATTTTCGTACTCCAAGGGACGAAATTATCCCTAAAACGTTTTGATCTTATTTATTCATCTTCTTCAATAGATTTCCAACAAATCTTATTTTTTTCACATTAGCTAATATTTTTCCAACATTCTCTAAGGTGGTAAGGTTCGATACATGCCACCCGCAACGGTTGAGATCGCACTGACAAAGGCCACAAAAAATATTCTGCATTGATTTAGAAGTAAGCTGATTTCAGTGAATGCACTCGGGTAGTAATACTTGGTTTTTGAGAAATTGGGGTAGCAGGTTTAGTCCTCTTCTTTCAGTCCTATAACGTAGAGTTCTTTCGAATTCATCCCCACATCTTCTCCATGCGATCAAATTGTCATGCTCGTTCAAGTCTTCCACCAACTTTTTATGGCACATCGCAGAGGCAGCATGGCTGGCGGCCTAGTGGACATGATACGCCCATAGAAAGAAAAAAAAAAAAGGGCAGATCTGAGTAAGCAATTCCTTTTTGATTTCGGCCGTCTAACGAGGGTTTATAGAAGAATTTCTGTACCCGGTACTCAATCTGGCCCGTTCATTGATTAAATCTAGCCTCTCCTAGACCATTTTTGGGGAGGTTGACCATTTCTCCTCTTGCTTCGTCTCCCCTTTTCCACCATATGGAGGGGGCAAAAAGATCAAGGACAAAGGAAAGACGATCATCTGCCATGGAAGATGACAACTGACAACAGATGCGCAATTTGACTAGCAGCTGAGCAGGAGGCCGAACGTGAAGCCCTTGCAATTTGAATTTTGATGAGCCTTAAAAGAGATTAGTTTGCATTTTTAGAGATTTTGTACACATTCCAAGAGCATTGCATGGTTTAGATCATGCAGATCAACATCCATCTGAACCGTTAATATTACGGATTCCTTTATGGAATCGCATACTGAATAGTATAAATGATATTGATCCATGTGATAGATGGACCATGTGATTTTTTATATGGACCATATATTTAATAAACAATACCTATATTCTAGAACATTGAAAGGACGCAAACTGCCCAAATGTTCTTTCTATATCCATGATAGACACCCACCGAAGATGAAATCAATCTTTCTAAGCTACTACGATCAGACTCATTCGATTCGACAAATAGTAGGATTCACCAATCTAGAAGTTAACAAACCACAATCGTTTGCGCACTAAGTATTGAATTTTTCATAGTGTGGAGAAACTATTCAAATTAGTTTGGTTATTTCTGCTTCTATTTCGCACCTAATCGTTTGACTACTTCAATCTATTTCTTAAACCACCAAGAAAATCGCAAGCAGAAAATCAAGATGTCAATTGTAGCTTGACGTGCTTATGACCTCAGAAAGTTCACAACGAAACGAAACATCCTCGTTGGTATGCTTTCTATGTACCATACGCTCTTGCTCTTTTTTCCCTTCCCTTCTGCAAAGAAAGGTAAATTCAGCAAACACCACCCCAAGATTCTACACGACATGAGATACCAAAACGAAAGGATATTTCTAGGTGTAGTTCTGCAAGAAGAGTTTAAAAGGTTGGGGGCTGATCCAAAACTTGGTCTCTACAAGGCCAGAAGAGAGCTTCCAAGCACCTCAATTGACTCGTGAGCTGCTTATAAACGGCGAGTCTCGCTGCCGAAAATCAGCGCCATCCTCTTCCTCGACCTCTTCACCGCCGCCCAATCTTTCACCCTCAACCGCACAACCTCGCTCTTAGGAGCGAAGGCCTCCTCCGAGCATCGGCTTGCTCCAGCACTTTGTAGATCAGGAACTGTGCTTTCCGGTGCTTTTCCTCTTCCGAATCCTCGAAATCCATCTTTGTGTATCCATGCGGCTTCTTCAAAAGAGCCATTGTTGGTCCTTGTATCGAGCTTGTTGGTTGAATTGGCAATAAGAACTAACAAGGTTGTAGAGGAGTGTGTTTTGGAGGAGTTAAAACCAAGGTGGGAGACCAGCTAGTTTTTATAGAGTATGTAGGAGGTGAACACTGCATCAGTTGATGAAGGCCCAGTGCATGTGCACTCATGTTCGTCATGTTCATTAGGACATTCATTAAATAAGGAGAGAAAAAATAACTAAACTTGGCCTGAAAATCTTACATCATTTGGGTGCTAAAATTTGACCTAAAATTTTGATTATAAGACAAAATTGATGTTGATTGGATAAATCAATGGAGACTCCACTTCAAAAATATCATTGGTTATGTACTCTTTTCTTCTTCTGAATTTCTTCAATGGAGACAAAATTGATGTTGATTATTATTATTATTATTATTATTATTATTATTGCGTTTGTTTTGTCCTCTCTTCTTTTAATGAATATGTTGAACCAGTAGAGTTGGAAGCAAAGTCAACTGGCAGGCATGCCTCTCTTCTTTTAATGAATATGTTGAACAAATAGAGTTGAAAGCAAAGTCAAATGGCAGACATGAGGCATGCCATTGCCTTAAAAAAAGAGTTTCATTCGGGCGAAAAACATTTCAAAATTTATTCTACATAACCAAATCAATCACTTTTCAAGAAATCATGAGATTCATACTGTCTATCCTAATTATAAAAAAGAAAAATACGTGCATACCATAAGATGCTTGCACCTCTTTTTTAATGCGATTGATCTGATAGGCAATGTCGCCAATAGCGCATGCGTGACTGCATATATTTCTTTTTTTCCCCGTGAATTAAATTAATTTTGCTGCGAGTGCGGTTGTCAACGAGTCTATGTGAATTGCCAAGTCCTCGGGAAAGTCAATGTGGTCCAATATCAACTAAGCAAGGGGGCATTTGGCCCGGGCGGCATGCAATTACACTACACCTAAAGAAACCTGCCTTATCTCCAAAACATTTGATGCCTAATTTTATACATTTAAGGAATATGGTAAAGTATATCAAGTAGCGACAATTTTCCTTGTAACATTTTATGTCGGTCGTTTCATTAATTGAAGATTTTTCCAATTTTGATTCCTTCTATCGGTTGGAATTAGTTCAAGACAATACTCACTTTTTTTCTCTTGGCAAACCCATGATACCTCATGGGTGGACCTGTCAAAATGGGTTATAGTCTTATAGACCAATTTCTTAACCCATCTTTGACAGGCTGTCTTATTATTTGGGTTCGTCATATCCAGTGAATTGGTCATAAATGAATTTAAAATGGTCCAAAATAATATGGGTATTAAATGCGTTCACAAGCGATTTACACCCAATCCATCTCTTTGGCTTTCTCTTCACTCTCTCAATCTCACTTGATCTTGTGGCTCTCACACTCCAAGCTCTCACCTAAGTTTTGGTATGGGTTTTTCTAGATTGGATCATATATAGAAGTGTTGTGACAATATGGGTCAGACCGCATATGAGATACTAGATTTGTATTACATGAAAATGAGTCAAACGGGTTAAATAAGATAATTTGAGTCGGATCATTTTTAACCCGACCCACCCATTTGATAGGTCTACTCCGTGGATACATGAGTGAATTCAAGTTTGTCTTCGTTAATTTACCTCGTTAAACTCACATTCACCAAAAAATGTAAACCATCGACGATGAGTTATTGGTCAATTTAGATATGTTAATCAATACGTCTCTCGCCGATTCTCCATGCGATCTCTAGGTCTTGAGCGGTCTTTGTTTATGGTGTACAAAACTATGCTTAGGTAAGACACTACGAACAACATACGCTTGCCCCATTTCAAATTGCACGCTTCAAAACGACATTAGTCTAATCCAAGTATGAAGAGAGGGGAAAAAAGAAAGACAGAGAGATAAAGTGACGTCGAAAGGGTGGGCAAGAGCATGCGTGCATGTCCACAACTTCGAGAACCATACGTTCGATATTAAAATAAGGAGAACTCTTGCCTGATGGTTGCACAGTAACAACCGTATTTCGATTGCGATTAAATTTTTTCACAATTTTTTATTTATTTATTTGCCAGCCACAAGTTTGTGGCTGGCGTTTGACTGTCCACTGTCAAATGATGCAAATCATTGAGGTTGACTTCATTCGTTGACCTTCCGAAACGATACGACGGACAAGAATAATCAAACGTTGGAAATACTCTCGAGTTCAAAATAAAAAAAAAACACTAATTATATGAAGTGTTGTCTAACTCGAGAAGAATGGGATCATGCGCAGCAATAATCAGAAAGCAATGAACAAAGTTGGCATATCTTGAATTTTTCTCTAGAAAGGGTTACCGGATAAGTCTAGAAGATATAAGAGAAAAAATTATCAAAAAAGTCCTAAACATTCATGTCAACGCCAGTCAGCCGGCCAAAATTCGTTCGATGGACTGAATTGATACAAAAAAAAAAAGTTTGGAATTGAATTGGCACAATTGCAACAGATTTAAGATTATTTTGGTAATTTTCTCGAAACTGGAAATAATGTATTCTCGAATTAAGAGTCTTCAACTAGTTTGTTGAGGATCTCTCCCTATTCTTTTCTTTCTTTCTTTTTAGCTTGTTTTTCAGTGATGAACCAGTGAAGATTCGAGCTTCTTCTTTTGTCTCAATTAACCAAAAAAAAAAAAAAGTTAAGAAGGCCAACTTGAAAACGTAACGTGAAAAATTGCATGCCTCAGCCACGTAACACTTGTCACTTCCTCAAACTAATAAGCCACGTCATCTTTTAGAAGGATGAGGAAAATTATCGTCGGGGACAGGGACAGATCTAATTAAGGGGTCACAAGCTCAGAAATTAATCTTGAATTCACGAATTTTGTTGGCCCAAATAAATAATAGGTTTCATTGAAGAATAAAGTTGTAAATACGCAAAATTTTAAGGGGCAGGATGTGCAATAACCATGATATTTTTCCCCTAGTTGGATTGGGATAAATTGTTTTACCTCCTTCAATGATCTCATTTGTTCTAAATGGGATTTATTTCTCTACAGTGCAAAACCCAAGTCTATATCCACGTTGAACCCATTCTGCTTGTTGTAATCATCAAACCTTAGAATCTGAGCTAGCTGGGGACAGAAGTGAAAGTGGAGGGATTACCGGCATCGGGCCTCGTCTTGTAGCGCCCCGCCCTGAAGGTGTGCCGCTTGTGGTTCGAGGTGATTCGGGGACGAAGGGCATGAGGTTGTCGATCCTGGGGAGGAACCTTCGGAGAATCCTGGCGAATCGGAGATGCCGGTGGCTAGCGGGGACACCATGGCTGTGGCTGGGCTGGGCTGGGCTGGGCTGGGAGAGAAGGCGAAGAAGAGGAAGTGAAAGCAATTTGCTTTTATAAATTATTGTGGGCCCGGCCCACGAGCCACGTTTCTAGGTAACTTGAGGGTGGGCCCGGCCCAATCTCTCTGGTTGATTTAGAGTGGGCCCGGCCCGATGTTGCAGAAAGCCCAACTCCCAAGCCCCTCGTCATTCGGGAGGAGCTGAACTCATAATGGGGATATTGTGCACATACATGTGAAAAGAGAAAAGTATTACAAGGTTTAAGTTTTTTTTCCCGTAAATTAGTTTATAGGACAAAGAAGTTTCAAATATTGATATTACTGCACGCGATAGATAGAATAGGGTTATTAATTATGCATTTATTTGACGATACAAATTTGTGAAATAGTTAATTGAAAATATTTTCAACTGCGCACATCATTGTACAAGTATGATTACAGATCTCACTATGCTGTCAAATCAGAGGCCGCCGAAGTGATTTAGAAAGATTCTTCTTTGTAGATGGCGATTGGTCATGATATCCATAGTCTAGCTTCTTTTTCGACCAAATCCGGTTTAGTTGAAGATGGCTTCCCCCCCTAAACATAATTGTCCTAATTAGCATACAAGGTTAATAATGTTGGCTAAATCATGTCCTAGCTTTGATTGGCCCATTGGCTAATTAGGACAATTGTTTTTGCAGTTGTGCTTTTATAAATGATTATTGACCTTTCTTCAATTATTTTTTTAAAAAAATATAAATTCCACAAAAAAAAATATTAACTATCTATCCATCTTTTTACCCTGGCATAAAGAAAAATCACAAGTTATTCCATTTGAGTCCTACCTTCGGAACGAATCAGAAAATTACGTTTATTAACTTTTTTGCCCTTTACAGCCTTACATACTTACACAAGTCCATCAAGGATATATTTTCTAGGAAAGTACAATTTTCCATTCCTTACTTCTTTGCCCTCCACTTTGTAACTCTTAAGAAAAATATGTAGGATCTATCATAAGGTTATGTCTTCAACAATCGAACCAAGAACACATAAGTTAAATTTGGATAAAGGAGAAACCGTTTTACCATGTGCAAATGCTCAAAAAAAAAAAAACTAAAAAAAAGACAGAATTGAGCTTTCAGTTTTCCCAAAGCCTATTGAAGCCCTAAACCCACTTAGGAAAACTATAAGGTGTTTGGCAAGCATTCTCAAGGGGCTTTGGAATGAAAGTTGATATTAGAAGTGCTAAGTTATGGTTCTTTTCTTCCAAACCTACCCTCACTTATTTTTTTTCAAATTCCAATTTTACCCCTCATCTTTTTTGTTATATTATTTTTTAAATACAAAAAATCCAAACCCTCGGTTACGGTCGTCGGCCAGCTAGATCTCCGACTGGCGACCGTCGGTTGAGGCTACTAGGGGTGGGCATCGCTTAGGGTGGCACAACCCTGGTTACAATGGCGTGAGGTCGCAGGGACTCAAGCCTTGTCGGTAGGGTCATGTGACCCAAGGTCCTGCAACCCAGGCCACGGTCACCAGGAGTTGCATGACCCTAGGGCGGCTCTCGACCACCAACCCAAGTGAGGGTCGCGCATCCCAAGCAATGGCTATTGGTGGTCATGCGACCCCAGGTGACCCTTACCAGGGTTCGTTCAACCCCTAACACCATGGGTCACCAACGATCGTAACCCTGGGATTTGGATTTTTTTCTTTTTTATTTAAAAATAATATGGTAGAAAGCTCCTTTGCAAAATTGTTTTGCCAAACACTAGTTAGCCAAAAGTTGTTTTTCAAAGGGTTTTTTAACCAAATGCCGTTGGCATTTCCCCAAAGCCCTTTAGCTAAATGTATTTACATTTCCCCAAAATCCATTTTCAAGGTTGAACCAAACTCATCCATATAGTCATACCATAGAGAATTAGATTTATTCAGCTCCCAAAAGAATGAATTCTCCAATCATAAAAGACTCGAAGACTTACATGTAATCAAGAAATCAAATTTGAAGACGAGAACTAAAGATATAGTTTAATTGGGTTTACAAATTTAAGGATTTCATATAAGAAACAAATCGTGAGAGAATACTTTGTGATGGAATTAGGGCAATAGAAGACCAAGCAATGCATCCTTCCTTTGGGCTTGATCGTATAAATATGTGATAATATATAATTTCTTTGGGCCTAATACCAAAAAAAAAATTCAATTTTAGCATTTATCTCAATTATATCCCAACTTTTTTTCATCTCATAAAAAATCATAAACTTTTACTTTTGTCCCAATTTTACTGCTTAATACCAAAAAAACCACATCTTTAGCATATGCCCCAATTATACCCAAAAAAATTTTTGTCTCATAAAATATTCTGAACTTTTACTTTTATACCAATTCTACCATCATTAGCCTTCCGTCCATAATCACTGTTAATTAATCCTAAGTGGCTCGAATTTTCTCACAAACTTACTAATGAATTTTCGAAATTCGAAAATAGCAGGTTTCACGAGCGACGAGATTTGATATCGTTCGTCCAAATAATCAGATCTCCACGTATAGCTATTCTTTGGGCTATTAAGTGTTAGGGACAATTCGAAATGCACCGTCTTAAGTGGCTCTGTATCTCTCGGCAATTTGTAAGGGAAAGCAAATAACACGAGAGAAATTAAGGGTTTTTTTTTTCACGTTAACTTGTTGAGGTGTAATTCATTAGCGATATGGAAATGTCACACAGGATTAACTGATAGCGATTATGAACTAAAGGCTCATGACAGTAGAATTGAGACAAAAATAGCTTTTTATTGTGATCCACAGGATTTTCAATACTTTAATATCTTCGAACGATTTTGAATTAAAATTTTAAGAGCAGTTCGGATCTTCTTCCATCATCTCTCTTTCTTTGATATTTCATCCTGATTTAAAAAGAAAAACAATAAACCCACTAAAATAAATAATTATTTGCCCACTCTCCTAAACTCTATTGGCTCGTGCGCAGCACGCGCGGTTTCATTCGCCGTCGCTCTGTCATTTTTCCCTTCTGCTTATCGGAAAGTACAAGAAAAGTCTAATGCTCCATAACCAGAATCACGTACAAGTCGAGTTTCGTGTTTTTCTTGATTCGAAGCCCCTTCTCCCTCTTGACCCCTCGACACTTGCAAAGTCCTTCCCACCCGGACAACCCTCCTCGCCCGCCCGCAACGACCCACGAATCAAGGACAATCGAAGCTGGTCATCGTCGTTGTGTTAAGTTTCGGGGAAAATAAGGAGTGGGTTTTTTGGTTTGGAAGGTGGGGGCAAAAGAGATGGCTCAAGCGGTGGAGGAATGGTATAAGCAGATGCCCATCATCACTCGCTCCTACCTCACCGCCGCAATCGTCACCACCATCGGTTGCTCTCTCGAGGTTCTCCTTTCAGCTGACGTCCTCTGGCTCTTATTGTTAAATGAAGATTGTATTGGCTGCTTCTTCGTTTTCTTTCTGAATTTTTTTCTTCTTTGTGGTGTCGTGATGGGTTGGGTGTGATTCGTTCTGCGTAAATTGTTTGTTAATTGCGGGTTTCTTGACTTGGGTCGACGGATTGGAGCTTGATCTTTGGTGGGTTTGTTACGTTTTGAAGATTCTGCGTACGCGGAGTTTCGGTTGTTTCAGTTGCTCAAATGGGTGATTGGGAATTTGGTAATTTGATCAATTAAGTCTATGGGAAGTGCCGGCTGTTAGGTGAGTGAATGATGGTGCTTTGGGTTGTAAAGGAGGTTTGGCTGTGGGGCTTTTGGAGTCAAATCTTGTATTTACTCTTAAAATGTCTGCCTGGGCCAGCTAGTTGTTTTCCGGATTGGCAACTTGATCTTGTGTTTGATGGTGACTTTGCTCTTTTGGATTGTGCAGATAATATCACCATATAACCTTTACTTGAATCCAAGGCTTGTGTTCAAGCAATATCAGTTATGGCGCCTCGTCACCAATTTCTTGTACTTCCGCAAGATGGGTAAAGTCCTGAGCTCATGTCCGCATATGTTAGATGTGGGTGAACTGGCACTGTTATTTTTTGACGATATGAAAGTACAACACAGTTAATGATGTTAGTTGAGGTAAAGTTTTGAGTTTAAAAACTTCATGTTCTTGCCATCATAATCATCGTCGTTATCTTGTTTCACGAAGTATCGAAATGGATTCCTTAGAGGACACATCCTGTATCTTGGAGCTTTATTACCTCATGTTACGCTTGAGTAACTCGAGTATCTTCTAAGAATCTACAAACTCTCGGTCAGTAGGCATGGTTTACCCAATTTATTGAAGGAAAAATATATGAAGTCTTTAACCTGCACCATGCTCTATCCAGGCATGAACTATTCTGTTCATCAGTGTATGTGTGCCTCCTATGAATGTGCTACTGACTGCCTTTAGCAGGAAAAAAGAACCCTGAAAAGGAATCAGGTTAACCCTTCCCTGTGGGATCATCCTTGAAATTGGACATACATTCATCATTCATGGGGTATTACAAACTCAAGTTATCTTTTGGCAAAGTCGGACAGACAGTCACTTTAGACGGTTGATCGGGCAAAGTGGTTGCTTGTTATTTTGGTTTTCCTCTGTCTCCTGAATGTCAATGCTTTTGAGAAGATTCCTGAGAGCAATGGCTTTCATCACGGATCATTTAAAGAGTTCTCAAAGGATCTCAGATTTACTTATGTGTCACAATTTGGTTGCCACTCCGCTAATTTGAACTTTACCTCTTTTGGCCCATTTAATTGCAGATCTGGACTTCTTATTCCACATGTTCTTTCTTGCTCGGTACTGCAAGCTTCTTGAGGAGAATTCTTTTAGGGGAAGGACAGCTGATTTCCTTTACATGCTCTTATTTGGTGCCACTGTGTTAACTGGAATCGTTCTTGTTGGAGGAATGGTACCTTATGTATCAGAATCATTTGCAAAAATTATATTTCTTAGCAACTCACTGACTTTCATGATGGTGAGTTTTGCTCTCTTTGTGCAATTACCAATCATGACTTAAGTGGACTGATAATGTCCTAATGCGTGCTTTTACTTTTTGTCTTTTGTGCAGGTTTATGTGTGGAGCAAGCAAAATCCTTTTATCCATATGAGTTTCTTGGGTCTCTTTACATTTACTGCAGCTTACCTACCATGGGTAAGTAAAATACTTATTTTTCACTCCTAGAAACTGTTCCAAGACAGTGGGATAGGAAATTGCTTGTTGGCTTGTTGCGTGAGACATGATTAATCAGGTTTTATATATGTTTCTAGTTGTTCAGTTAATAAAAGAAAGTGACATCTGGGGTTTTAGCTTACTTAACCAGATGTTCCACACCAGGCTTCAATTTTACTTCTTTTGTTATAACTATTAGGCATTTATCTTGAGGACAGGTAATATTAATTCATAAACTCCTTCAATTTCTCATTCAGCAAATGTTCATTGAGTGTGTGTTTTCTATTTGCAGGTTCTTCTGGGATTTTCAGTCCTTGTAGGTGCAAGTGCTTGGGTGGATTTATTGGTAAATCTCTGTTTCTGTAATACTTTGATGCTGTTGAGTGCTTGGATGGATGCAGTCTGAAAGTAAAATTTCTGTTAGGCTGAGCTGAGTGAGACATTATTTTTAATGTTCATGTTCTGCTTGGAGGAGCTCTTGGTTTGGCTTTACTTTGCAGATATACTTTGCTGTAACTTTTGCAGAGTGAAAGATAAATACTAGGCTCTTAGTCAGTAGTGTTATAGTTTCTTGCACAATGTAGAATCATCCCACCCTCTTCAGGAGTAAAATCTACTAAAATCAACATAACTCAACCATCTGGGATCAAGCAACTATGAATGTGCTTCACATCCTTTGGCTTGAAATATTGATCTTATCATGAACAGTAAACACACATAAACTGTCCCATTAGTCTGTGAAAGCTCCCATCTTGTGGCCGGCGTTAAAATAATGATATTCCATTGCCTTTTTACCAAGATCACCATAGTTCATTGATGGGCGGCATTTGTACTACACCCTTTGTGCTGAAACATACCATTTTATGTTAACCGACCAAATTACTTAAATCACAAGATTTGGTTCAATATTAATAATTGCCATTAGCCTCTCTCTTTCAATAAGATTAGTTTCATCATCTCTCCCCTTAACATGCTGTATTTGTGCTAAGATCCCAAAAAGCAATAGATTAACTTATCTCCGGTGTTCTTTTGAAATAGTAAAAGTGAAAGATATCTTTATTCCAAGTTAAACCATGTATCGAAGTTAAAAACATATATTCTATTGGCAATCAGGAATCCATTAGTTTGTTGAAGATACAATGTTGTTAAAAGTTGAGTTGTTAGTTTTGGAATATTAATTATTACACAACGCCTTCATCTAATAGCTTAAGTGCTTTTAGAATAGTTGGCAATGGTTTCACTAAATCTCACATGGTATTAGAGCAGAAGGTCCTGAGTTCATATTTTTCAAGCCCTATAGTCTCCCCAATTAAATATTTCACGTTGTACTAGGCAAAAAGATCAGATTAAGAGTGAGGGGGAGTGTTGGAATATTAATTATTAAACCACACTTTTATATAATAGCTTAAGCTTTTAGAATAATTGGCAATGGTCCCATCAAATCTCACAGTTAGAAAATCGAACAATTTTTCTTTTGTCTACATTTTGAGTTATTTTGATGGAAGTCAAAATCTAGCTTGTTGTAGATCCTTCACATTCAAACTTACATCGATTCATAGAAGAAAATTATAGGGTAGGGTATGGTTCACGAGCAATGTTAATAACTATCTTCCTGATTGAACTATAAAGAAAAGTTAAGTCTTGATTTTTCCCTTTCCCTTTTTTTAAGTCTTCATGGTTATACGATTAGAAGGAATAAATGAATTCAAGTCCTACATTTTTTTCCTTCTATTTTAAAGGTAAAAGTAGACTGTTCTCTTCAAGGTAGGTACAAGAAAGAATAGAGTAAGATTTTTCTTTTTAATTAAACCAAGATATGAAAGTAGTAACTCACAGATCATTGGTTTTCCTAGAAAATGTGCTCTTAGATGCCAATAAATGCTTAACTAAATGGAGGATAATTTGGCACATTAACATATAAAGGCTGTGGAAATAGCGGCACTACTTTCTGTTGTGCTGGTCCTTATGCTCAATACATGATGATGCAGGGAATGATAGCTGGTCATGCCTACTACTTTCTTGAAGACGTGTATCCACGGATGACGGGTCGCCGGCCCCTAAGAACCCCATCATTTATCAAGGTCCTATTTGCTGATGAGGCTGTTGTGGTTGCACAGCCAGCGGCTGTGAGATTTGCTGCCCCTCCTGCTGAGGAAGTTCACCAAGACTGATGGCATGGATAAGCCAAGACAAGAAGATTTTACGGTTCTGCTTATTCTGCTGTTGATCTGAAGCCAGAAATCACAAGGATAGCAGAACAGTTCTGGTCCCTTACTGTAGAAAAACACTCCTGCGCATGCTTTGGTGCTTGTAATTAACCCTCATCTGCTTTTGAGCTTAACCTGAAATATGCTATTCAGATTTTGAAGTTGTGCAGTTTTGAAGTTGAGTCCTTTAAGTTGGAGTGAATAGAGAATTCTTGTTCAAACACCAGAGCAGGAATCATTTTTTGTTTAGCTTCACACAACGTTTGGACTCTCTCTCTCTCTCTCTCTCTCTCTCTCTCTCTCTCTCACCCACACACACACACGGCTTGCTAGACTTGATTCTTGCTTAGACAAACTGCCTGGTGGCTTCTGAATTCTGCTCCAACTTATGTGAGGCAATGGCAGACGGTCTTTTTTTTCTTTGGCTACCAGTCGCAGAACAGACTGCTAAGGTCATCCTATTTTATCTTCTCCGATAGAAGCGAGGGAAGACTATTCTAAAATGTTTATTTCTTAATCTTTGTTTCTCTTTCTCTCTTCTTGCCAGAGGAACCAAATGTTTATATCAGAAAAATGAGTCAGTTTCAATGCTACTCCAGTTAATTGTTTCATTGCTGCAGATTTGGTCATTTTTTGTGTAGTTGTTGTAGTTCCAGGCGATTCTCCATCTTAGGAATTTGTGTTGAAGTATCTTTTGCAAGAGTTGTTTTATTTCGCTGTAAGCAATTATGCCGATGGCATTTAGTCCGTTTATACCCCAGATCAAGGTCAGCAAGGCTCCAAAATTGCAGACTATCTGCTGCAATGTTAGAATACAAATTCTAAATGGCGGTAGGCGTCAAGATTTCACAATCAGCTGGTTAAATTTAGCCTCACCTCTTGTCCCATGTTGGATGTCCTGATATCAGATGAATGTCACCTAGAGGTTATCCAGAAATGTTGCGGAGGGATCATAATTTATAAACGTGAGGACCCATCTTGTACTCCCTCACTCGGATGGATTGACAGAACCGAAAGATGCCAAATTACATAAACAACACACAACTCAGGTGATAAAAACCCTGTCTGCTCAGCATGTTTGTTTTGAAAAAATTTCTGCAGGCTCGACAACTTGCTGCATGAGAGGCTTACCGTGCTTGTCCTTAGTTCTCCCATTTATCACTATGATCTCTCTGCGTAACTGACCTTTCCGCCCGTCAGATGGTGGAATGGTACGCGTTCTAAGGTCCAAAATTAAATCTTCTCTTGCTAGATTTTGTTGCTGTTACAATGATGTCAGTTCGTACTTGTTCGGAGGAAGTATGAACTATGTGGCGAGGTTATCATGTTCGATCTATTAATGACTAAATCGAGTTCCACAGTCTGCTTTCGAGGTATCAATTCTATTTCAAGTTATCTTCGTCACTTTCTTAGAAAGAGATAGAAAGAGATGGAAAATTATTGTCATGATGCTAAAACCACACGTTTGCTCTTGAAATCGGCAAATAGGTAGGAAACATAAGCACATTTGCCTGGACATACATATATACGATTTTTGCTAAACTTAAGTTCGTGGTATCGCCGAGAGATAACGTCGGCTTAATTTAATGTAACTAGTCAAGCAACTTACAGTTACTATAGCCATATATAATGAACAATCATCGGTGGCAATCAGCTAATGATTGTTGACACCTAAATTTTGATTTTTCTTTTTCATTTATATTGCACAAAAATGAGAATTTATTCTCACAAAAAATATTTCCTCATGATTTACATGTTTATTTTATTCATGCATTACATTTGGATCAATTTGGACCGGCAGATTGAGCTTAGATCAAAGAGTTCTAACCCATTGGAACTCTTCAATATTCTCAAAATTAAGAGTTTTAAGCAATTAAAACTCCTAAATTCAGAATTTCTAATCTAATGGCTCTAAGTTAATCCTACCTTAGCTAAGCTTAATCCTACGGTCCCTAATGAATCCTATTAGGGTTAAGATTGATCTAACACTATAAATACTAGCCTAAGCTTAGGGTTCAAGGGAGATTGACAATAGCTCAGAAATTCACAAAATTCACGTGAAAAGGTGGGACTCCAAATTGCATCGCCGTTGGGGAAGAACCGGTCAAGAGGAGAAGGCTGACTTTGTCCACGAGGCTGCTGTTTTTGCCACTCTGCCACGCTGAATTGAGCTGCTGTTCAGCCCCTGATCGTGCATGAAGTTGACCCAATTTTCGTTGCTTTTTGGAAGAGATTCGCTGCTGATCAGTCTAGGTTTCAGCTATTGCTCAACGCTGATTTTTGCTGCTGTTCTTCATCCATTCGCCCCCTGTTTCGGTTGAGAATTGGTGTTTAAATCCCCTGTTGTTCAGTGTTTGTGCGCTAAATCTTCAAGCAACTTCAGACTTTGTTAAAGCTCGTTGTTCATGCGATTTGATGGTTTGTTTATTGTTAAATTCTTTTTGTTGGAGATTGGTAATTGATCATGGGGATCGCCAACTTAAAAGCACTCGCAACTTTTTTTTTTTTAATTCCCCTTTGTCCGTGCTAGCTCTGGAAAAATTATGATGGCATTGATAGAATCCGTCTTTTTATTGCTTGTTCGAATTAACCTTGAATTATCTTGTACTTTCTAAAAAGAATTCGGTGAATCTTGATGAGATAATATTCGGTCGATATTTGGCGGGGCATTCAGCGATAAGGATTGAATTTTGCATATCAAATCTGAATTTTTCTGCATATCTTGTGGACATCCCGATTGTCTTGATTGGTTATTTGATGCATCCCATGGTTTGAATTTCAAAGTAATCCTAATCCCGTTCTTTTCTTGAAAGGATATTGGCAAATTTTCAGATTAGATCATGCGAATTTATTTGGAATATTCGGATTATCTTGGATTTGAACTTGATCTAAAAGATATCGGATAAGCCTTGGAATCTCTGATCATATTTTTTTAAAAAAATTTGGATGATTATCTAATTATTCTGACATTCTAAGAGATGATCTTCCTTTATTTAAAAAGATGTGATATCTTTTGTGGATAGGGTCTCACACCCTTTTAAAATTCGGCTCTTTATCCCCTAGTAGCCGAAATTTTTATTTTCTTTTATTTTCTTTTCTTTTATTATAGTTTAAGTCAAATATTTTTATAATATCCCTTGAGTGTAGTACATGCTCTCTTGCGCCTTTGTCCCTCGGATATGTGCATTATGGTGACCATCCACTTCACCCTCAAGTACGACGTCATCCGCACAAATGAAATTATCCATCTCATCCCATAACTTGGGACCAAACCGATAAATTTCATTTAAATTCAACATCCGACCCAACTTCGAGATACGACGTGAATATAAATTCCCTTCCGACCCTAAACCTTGGGTACAAAGCGAATTCATCCGAAAAATTCGGATCACATGGTGTATGACACTCAAGGTTTATTATACTTTTATTTGACTCTCTTTTCATAAAAAAAAAAATCAAATCATGTCCAAAATCTAATTAAATGTCAAGGTACCTTTTAATATAAAATTAGTCTTTGAGTGATCAATTTCTTAATTTATATTAATTATTATCAACTTCGGACATCTTTTATTTTTGCCTTTTATTAATCCAAAAATAACCAAAAAAAAAGTCATTCATGTGCATTTCATATAGGATAGATCATGCATATTTACCATGTCATTTTTTTTTCATGCATATTTACCATGTCATCCACGCATTGTTATTCATGTTATGGGTAGATTTCATCCTTGCATGTCATGATTTTTTTAAAATTTTTACTATTTTTGTGTGCACTAAAACCTACATTATGTCACTTTTTTTCAAAAATTAGCATGCATTTTTTTTCATTCATGTTATTTTGCATATCATTAGAATCCATATTTTTTGTGCGTTTAACTTAGATTTTTAGACATCATGTTTGTCATATGTTCAGAAATGCATAACACCATATAGTTTCATATCATATTTGCACTCATGTAGTTGCATTTGGCATTGCATGCATTATTTCAAGAAAAATCCCACCTTGGTTTAAAGAAATCAATTAAATTTGCCAGTTCAAAAATTTTTTCACAAGAATGGTACCGAAAGGGTGTTAATTGAAAAATTAACATAAACAAGTCCCCAAACTTAAATCTCTGGTAGCAGAAAAATAGAGTATTCTCACAATACTTTATTTAGGTTTCTAATTACCTACCAGAAAAGATTAGTGGCGCTCCAAAATTTAAATCATTTAAACATAAACCTAAGTTGCGAATTGGTAGAGTTTGGGAGAGCTCGAACTAGGCTAGTTAATTCATTTAATTAATTCTGTAGTCCATTAACCTAAGAATTCCATAATTTTTAGGTCGCGACAATGATATACAATTCCATTGTGATGCCCTTTTACACTTCTGTCAGTAAAACACTGTGGTATGTCTTTATACATATATATGACAGCTGAGGATGAACAAGTAGCCAGTAGCCATGTGCTGGTGGCTTTGAGAATTATGTATGCTTTGAACTGTTAGATTGTTTCCTCTCCTAGACTAGCAAATGTTCCTTTGCTCACCAAAACTCTACTTGTGTATAGAAACATATCATCTCCAAACTACTTCATAGTCGAAGGGAAAACTAATTCAAAAGGTCAGTAAGCAAGCGCAGCATATCATTCTCGAAAATGAAGATGAAAATTGACAGTAACGCGACTCCTTAACGCCTTTCCAATAAAGGAAAATTGGTCAAGTCTTTGACGATTCGTGCGATACACTTGTCAGCGAGCAATGAAACCTGGGAATGAGCTTGTCATGGGTGGC
>JAGVVM010020526.1:0-14654 GCA_019149425.1 Psidium friedrichsthalianum
TTGCGCGTGCGCGCGGTGTTGTAAAAGAAACAAAAATGAAAAAAAAAAATTATAAATAAAAAATAAAAAAAAATAAAAAAAAAAACAAAAACGCGTAAAATAGGAGTTTTGGATTGGTTACAGGTTTCTTAGCATACCGACAACTTTGCATTTGCAGTGAAAAGAAGATTTGATTGAACAGATCAACAGCTCAAGTTATATCAAGTATTATGAACTCGCATGAGCGCGCGCGTGCATGCCTCAAATGAAATTTTACTTGACCGTAAAAGTTGATATGTTTATGTTAGCATAAAATGAAATTCAACTTCCAATCTCTAGAATATGAAAAAGTTATATCAAGTATTGTGAACTCAAGTAAGTGTGTGCGCGTGTGAGGCAGTTTATTTTAGTTTGCCCCAAAATGAAATTTTACTAGACCGTAAAAGTTGATATGTTTATCTTAGCATAAAATGAAATTCAACTTCCAACCTCTAGAATTTGAAAAAAAGTAAAGTTCAGAAAAGGGTAAGTTCCTCCAGGAAGTCTTGAGACATTGTAAATTATCATAGGCATGTAGTCACTGAGATACTGTTTTAGCTCATATTAAGATTAGGTAGATCCCAAGTTGGAAGGAGGGTCGGAAAGGAAGAAATCCGTTTTCCAGGCATATGGATCACTGATGATAGCACATTCAGTGTAAGAACTACATCGAAGTGAGCATGTGTCACCAAACCAACGAAGTCCTCCAATCCAAGTTTTACAACAAACTAGGACACTCACTTGTTAATGATCATTTCACCGCATGGCTGAGAACTTTAGCGTTTGACCTTAGTATGAAATCTAGAGTTGAGAGGCCCAATTAAATTTGTATGTCCTTCGTGAGTAATTACTAATTTGTGCAATAAGTCGTAAACAATGGAGTTAGCGTACTGTTGCTGGAGGAATTCAAACTGGAAATCGAAAGTTTCTTTACCTTCCTTAAGAAGAAAAGTGAAAGCTGTGGCAGCACCGGAGAACCACGAAGGGATCTGGCAGCTGTTTGTGGTGTCAGAGGAGCAGAAGCTAGACTGGTCGGACATGTTCTACATAACCACCCTGCCGCTTGGTCTGCAGAAGGCCGATCTATTCAAGAAGCTCCCTGAGAATCTGAGGTAGAGTCTCATGATCTCCCGGCTGTGCATGGCGTATGATGAAGCGGACTAATGCAGAAAATTTATTCAATAGGGATATTGAATTGAGTGACTGTGACTGCCATTGTGAAGTAATTAATGTCATTTCTTTAACTGCCGTGTCGAAACAATAGCTGCCTCTGACAAGTCGTCATGTACATCTGCAGCTGTTGTTGCTACGGGGATAAGTTAGTAGCGTATTCGTTGCAAGTGAGAAAGCTGGTCCTGTCGATCTTAGGGCTCATGGCGAGTGCTAGCTCTGAAGTTAACGCAAGGAGATGAGAGAGCTGTTCGGCAGTGGTGTGCAATCCATGAGGATGAATTACTATCCTCCATGTCCAGAGCCAGACACGGCCATCGTTTTCACTCCTCACTCCAATGCTGATACGCTGACGATCCTTTTTCAGCTCAATGAAATGGAAGGCTTGCAGATTAGGAAGGAAGGAAGATGGTTACCCGTAAAATAGTTTCATAATGCTTTTGTTGTCGACATTGGGGACACGATGGAGGTAGTAACGTTTTTCTTTCTTCTGCATGGCGTTTTTGAAAGTTTTATTTGGGCACTGGGAAGAAACAGACTCTCATAAGCGCTGTCCTGGTGAGATAGCTCAGCTGAGAACCCAATTACGAAGCGCTTAAAGGGATCGTTTTTTGCTTAGCTTGTTCTACATATGCCATAACGTCTTAAAGAAGTAGCGTTGCTAAGGTCTGTAGATTTAAAAGGTTTTCATATCAGGGGACATCAGCAAATATAGGATGTAGCATGCGCTAATGATAGGCACGAATAATTCAACCGTACAGTCGATGGCGCGGTGGAAAGTGTTTGAAATTGTAAAATAGTGAAGTACACGAACTAGTCGGAGTCGGCCGATGTTTTATTTTGCTGTCATTTAGCACTTTCTTTTTTGTGCGCACTTTCAGAGAGCAAGTGTCCGTCCGTCTGATATCTTGGCTCTGCATTGTTTTATATTTCACATTATGACGGCTAGGGATATCAAAACTGAATCAAGAACTGAATTAAACCAAACTAAATTGCAATTTCGTTCACTTTCAGTTCAATTCGATTCTTAGTTCGGATAGTAGAAAGAACCATGATTTTTGTTTTCTGTTTGGTTCAGTAACTATAAAAATAAAAACTTAAAAACTTAAGCTCATGGTTGCCATCAAAGAAGACATCGTGCACTTGCCTCCGGCTTCAGATTCCACTGACGGATGAGGAGATCATCACTCACTACCTCCGGGCTTCATTTTCCACCTCCCTATAGGCCAGCGACTCAGTCACCGCCCTCAAATCGGCCCATGATTTCCTCTAATTGGGTAGGGGCGCTTGGGAAAGGAGCTACACTAATTTGCCAAAAATTATAAACCGAACTGAACCAAATCGAACTGAACTGAAATTTCAATTCAACTGTATTCTTCAATGGTTCAGTTCAGTTCATTTTTTTGAAAAATCGAATTGAACTGAACCATCGAAACCTTATAACGACTGTCTTCATGCTTTGTTGCGCATTCTACAAGTTGACAGGCGGTTCATGTGTAGATAACAGCATGGTTTGCGGTTTAGTACCGCTACATTTAAGCTCTTCCACAGGCCACTCAAGCAAGGCGTTGATGGAAATTTGTAAGAGTGGCTCATTTTCTTACTTAGAAATGAGGCTCTATAGACTAATTTTTCATCAACTTGATGGACAAAGTCACGGACACTACAGTACTTTTTGTTGGAGAAATATCTCATAAAACATTTTGATAATTTCCAAACTGTCATTTGGTATTTGATTTACCTTTGAGGTGCAAATGTTTGTTATAAATGGCTAAGGATCACGTGATGACCATCGAGTAAAGATCACATGCAATCTGAAGTGTTTTTATAACATTTGCTAAGGACCAAAAAAGATCTGCTCACCGAATATTGATATCGGAGCTTAAAAGATCCGGTTTGCGGAGTTGTATAAAGTCCAAACATGTGGATGTTTGTAAAGAAAGACTAGAATAGCCGTTACTTGCTGTGAAGGCACGAAGGGATAGTTCTGAGGCTTATCGAGAACTATTCCTTGATCCTGTTAGAGTCCTGCAGAAAGCTGTCAACGCGGAACAACAACTCAACACCTATTTTAGGAAAGTCAAGTTTAACTTTGAAAAAGCAATTCCAACTTGTGGACAAGATGTCTTGTCAACCTCCAATGGTTCTTTTGCTTCTTCATGGATGCTCAAAAGGCTAAAATGCTGAGGCTTATAAAAGGAGGAGATCGTGAAGGCCAAGGAGTACCGAACAAACTTAGTATCCAAGCATTGCCCTACAAATTGTTTTAGTTGAAAACTTCCTTTGGAGCATGGAGCAATACTTCAAAGCCGTTGGCATCCAAGACGAGACGGCCAAGATATGAAACACTTCTATGTTCCTCTCCGATAATGCCTTTTCAATTGAGAGGGAAGGGAAGGAAAATCATTATCACGACTCATAACCTCCAAGTTGTTTCAGTAGCCGGTGCTCCACCATTTACTCTCAAAGAGTTATCATGAGATGCTTGTTTGACTTTGTTCGCATTTCATGCTCTTGGAGTTAGAAATTTTGATCATCATCCGGATCTCGAAGTATTAGGTCAAAAGATAGCAGAAAAATGCAAAGGCTTACCACTAGCACAAAAACAATGGCTGGGCTACTATGCAGTAAAGTCAATCCCCATGAATGGAAGCTATATTGAACAACAGAATTTGGGACCCACAAGAAGAAAGATCTGAGATCCTTCCTACTTTAAAACTTAGTTATCTCTATCTCCCTTCCGATCTAAGGAGATGTTTCGCTTATTGTGATATATTTCCCAAGCCTATGAAATAAAATGGGACGAGATGATTCACTGGTGGATTGCGGAGGGCTTGTTGGAGGGAAAAGAAAGAAAGAACCATTTGGGACACAGGTTCGAATTATTTCAACAAGCTAGTATCTAGATCGTAAGTTTCAAAAATTAAGGAACAATGGATGGCAATTCTTGATGCATAATCTAGTGAATGACCTAGCAAAGCTAGTTGTAGGTACAACCTATTTTAGCTTGGGGGATGATATAAATATAATGCATCTTTAGCTCATTACGCCTCATTCATTTCTAGCGATCACATTGGTCTAGAAAGATTCAAAATATATCATGGAATGAAGGGATTTATGAGGTTTGTATCATTAGCGAAGCAATCTAGGCATTATTATAGGTCCTTTTTGTCTGAAATGTTGTTTGATTTTCGCAATTGAAGTACTTGAGGGTGCTTTTAGTAAGTCCCTATGACATCAACCATCTACTAGATTGCATCGGAAAATTGAGGCACCTAAGGTACCTTAATCTGTCGTATACTGATATTGAAACACTTCCAAAGTCAGTAGTTGAATTGTACAATCTAGAGGCTTTGATGTTACGGGGCTATCATAACCTTATTGAATTACCTAAAGGAATTGAGAAATTGACCCATCTAAGATTTCTCGACCTTACTGACACTTGGAACCTAAGAGTGATGCTATTGTATATAGCTAATTTGGCAGGTATTGAGATGTTCTCCAAGTTTGGAAGGGGAATGTGTCACACCCCAATTCCTATAAAAACATGGCAATGACACAGCCATTCTTTCTCAAAAAGGATGCAGCCTCAAAATGTAACCATGCTTAATCTGATGTCAATATATATTCATATTCATATATATATATGATAAAAAGTCATTCGGTTAAAGTAGCAGAGCTTTCTATAAACCATTAAAGATCTCGTTCATAAGCTTATTAGCTATATACCACTTATACTAATAATTTCCCATATCAAAAGTCCCCCGTCTAACGAAACGCTCGTGTCCTACTTGCGGGTCGCTGAAGAACCTGAAAAACAAGTAAGATGAAAGGAGTGAGCTAACACGACTTAGTGAGTAATACATTTCTTTTAAGCGGATCGAATAATCACTATGCATAAATATAAAATGATATCACCACTTATCAAATTCAAATCCAATATAAGATATACGTGAAGTATCATAATAAGTAATATCTCTTTAGTAAACCTTTTTATGTCTAGGATCGACAATAATAATAACTAAAAATCACAAATGAACCATCAATGGTCAATCAATTGATTAATCTCAATCAAGGCAAATCAAAGCAACCGTCAATAGTTCATTCCATTGACTACTAAAATGCTCAATATCAGATTATGATCATGTTTAACACCGTGACGAAAGCGACCAGTTTACCCCCCTTGGTTAGGTCTACCACCTATATCAGCTAGTATTTGGCCCAGAAAGACGTCTTGATAGTATGTATACTTCCCCCCCTTAGTGGGTTCTTAACATAGCGATGTGAGCACAATACATAAACCATAATCTTTAATCACTCAACCAAAAATCAGCAACATCTCATAACAAATCACATAAACTTTACAATTGCATTTATCTACAAAATACATTTATCCAAAGTATTCACAAATGATCTTCCTTTTCAAATGTTTCTTAAAGTTTTGTCAATCAACTATAAAAAGTAGTAAGAGTTTGATCTAATTTATGTTAGAGACATGCTCTTTCTTACCCCACAACATATATGATACTTTTCATTTTCAAAATATGAGTTTACAATCTCAAAGAAGTACTCACCTGATAATGAAAAAATCCAACTACAAAGGTTACTCGAGCCGATGTGTCTGAATTCCTATAAATTATATAGAAAAATGGATCAAAATCGAGTAACACATTACCCAAATGTAAACTTAACTAAACTACACCTATTTAACAATAAGCTGATGACTTCATGCCAATGGAAGCTCGCCCACAACGAAAACTTATTGCTGTTTGCTATGGACAGCTTGCGCGCCAAACTCTCATGGGCCATAACTTTCTCCACCGAGCTCCGTTTCAAGCCGTCTTATAGTCCAAACGAAACTTATTTGACATACTACAAAATTCCTAAGATGCCCAACCCAAATGACCAGCGAAAAATAAAGCTATCAGCCTTTGAAGTATACTGTTCACGCTGTACTGCAGTATAACAAATTTGAAATACTCGCTCCGGGCAAATCGTAGCATCAAATCATGATCCGTCAAATCCTATGGCTTCTTAACACCCTAAAATTTTATTCTTATACAAAAACACAGCCCAAAAACTCTTAATCAAATGAAGAAACTCAGAATCAACATAGTCCAAAATTGAGCCCTAAATCCAAAAATCACTTCAATAGAAGGAACAAGAGGTGCGAGTACTTACTGAATATTACTAATTGATGTCAAGATGGCTTGGTGAATCAACTTGAAGAGAAACCCCCTCCTTTTCCCCCTCTCTTCTTCTTCCTCTTCTTTACTTTTTTTTTCTCTCTCTCTTTCCTTCTTTCTATCGCTGGAGAAGCCAAGCGTCCCTTTTTGCCTTTTCATTTCCTCAAAGTTGACTTGGTCAACTTTGTTTTTTTTTACTTTTCTCTTCTTCTTTTTTTGACCATTTGACCTGGTCAAAAATCCAAATATTATAGAATGGAAAATGGTTCGAGGTTGAAGGAGTATGCAAAACCTGAAGAACCTTGGAGGGGTATTGTGCATCTTAAATCCACACAAGGTTAAAGAAGTTAGAGATGCTAGGGATGCCAAACTATACATGAAGGAGGGAACATGCTGGTTCACCATGCAATGGAGTGAACATTTTGAATAAATCTAGAATGAAGAGCTCGAATAAGAGGTCCTTACTTTCTTTGTCCTCACCAAAACCTTGAAAATCTGGCGATATCCTACTATGACGGCCTAGCATTCTCTTCATGGATAGGAAGTCCCTCGTTTGTTAACATAGTGTATTTATGTTTAATGGGTGTTATAGGGCCAAAGCTTTACCGTCATTTGGGCAGCTATCTTCACTGAAAGAACTACACATTGAAGGCCTAAATGCAATATGCGCAGTAGGATCTGAATTTTATGAAACTAAAAGTCCTTTTCCACCCTTAATAACTTTGGTATTCAAGGACATGTCGTTGTGGGAGGACAGGTCTCATTGCGTCGGCATTGAAGAGGTATATTGGCGATATTTGCATGATTTGCTCTCATATTCAAAGGAAAGGAGAGATTGTAGGCAAATCTATATACTGATAGCATCCTCTATTTTTCAGGTTATTTGTTTCCTTTGTTGTAACAATCATTGTGTACAAATTGCAGAATAATGGTTACTGATAAAAATGTATAAAAAAAAACAAGATTTTTTGCATGAGGACGTAGGCACATTGCCAAACCTCGAAATCCTTGCGTTCTTTTGATTGCTTTACCAAAATTCAACATGGTATCAGAGTAGGTTTTAGATCGGCGATTCTATGAGTATTGTACCGATTTTTTTTTTGCTCGTCTTTTTTCGTCTCTGCAATTCCTTTTTTTGTCTGCTTTGCATTATGGGTGATAAAGAGCAAGATGTTGTAGGGATGGAGTCATCGAAGGCTGTTGCGAGGATGGGGTCATCGAAGACCGTTGTGCAGAAGGCACACACTCAGCGACTCACGTCCTTGTCGCTGAATGGGAGGAACTTTCTGCCATGGTACCAAGCCGTCACAATTGCTCTTGGTGGACGATCTAGGTTGGGCCACATCACTGGTCGAAAAAAAATCCCTCAAGAGCTGATCCCTCTTTTGAGGAATGACAAGCCAATGACCACAAAGTGATGTTTTGGATATTCAACTCCATTGAATCGGAGATCTATGAGTTATTTGCATATTCAAGAACAAACGTGCTTGTAGGATTCCTCAGCTTTTGCTCTTCAAAACTTGAGCTGGGACTCTCTCTTTGGATGAAAAGGCTGGCTTGCTCCACTCAATGTCAAGCACACTTTCCCATGGGAGATGAGACAAATTCTTCATCATTAGAAGCCATTTAAAATCCGAACTATTCACGCAATAAAACTGCTGCAAGCATTTCTTTGACAGTTCTTCAATTGCCTACATTTAATGAAGTTTGTACCATAATCTAAAGTGAGGAAACAAGGAAATGCATCATGCCTTCGACCCCAATTGCATCAGGAGAGATTGGTGAACAATCGGCCCACAATGCCATTAACATAAAGCAAGGAGACCCAAATACTCATTTTCCTAAGGAAAATTCAAGAAACCAGCACGGTTTCATTGTGACCATTGCAATCGTGATGGCCATTCCAAAGAGAGGTGTTGGGTCCTTCATTTGCATATGCGTCCTTCCAAAGACAGGGGTGCGGAAGCTAAAGTGGCAGTCCAAGATCTAAACGATGTTCAATCCAAGTTGGAGGTGTTGTCTCAACAAGTTCAACTGCTTTCTTCCTTACTTGGCAACGAAGCAAGCGCTTCTGGCACTGAAACTGGAAATTTGGCTATGATATCTGGTAATGTTCATGCTTACTTAGCTTTGTCCAAAACTCAATTTATTGTTGACTCTGGAGCTATAGATCACATGTGTAGTTCTCCAAACTTGCTATCCAATATTACTTCAGGTGTGTCATATCCACCTATTACTATTGTTGATGGTGGGCAGGTTCAAACTTATGGTGTTGGACAAATTAAATTTTTTTCACATAATTCTGAAGCATTATTGGTACCTGAATTATCCTCAAATTTATTGTTAGTTAGCAAATGCACTAATCAGTGGAATTGTAATGCTATTTATACTCCTCAAAAGGTTTTCTTTCAAGATGAAACCACCAGGAGGATGATTGGTGAAGGGCAGTTGCAGAATGGACTGTATACAGTGAACTTCAACAGCGAAGTATTGATGGCACAAATGAAGACTATTATCACATCCCGATTGTGGCCGTGGCCCGAGCTCAAACTCGGATTTTTAGGTGTGAGCACATTTCTAGACTTGACTTAGAATGTCGGGTATGCTAGGGACTAGTAGGGAAAATTTTATGATGAAAAATATTAAATTTCTTGAACGTCAAATGTTGATTATTTATTACTGACCATAGGGTCAATTGGTAATTTTTGTGGACTCTAGAAATTTCCTTGTGTGCTAGATTGCTTACCTTTGAGCCTAAGTGACCTTAGAATGGAAACTGGGTCCTGTAATGCGAGTTTTTGTAATGTAAAATGCCTGGTTATTATATTTGATTTATTTTGAGTTGAATGTGTGCTCTGCTATGGTGGAATAATCTGGGAACCGCATGTGGCCAAAAGTTGACTTGCATGAGTGTTTCGGGGTGGGCCAATTGAAAAATTTTGTGATGCCTCATAATTATCACATATGGCATGAGACATGTACGTTTGGCGGAGGTGCGTAGAACCGTTGCGGGGGACAGCTCGGCAGTGTCTAGGGGGCCACGGGGAATGTGGGTGATAAAGAGGTGCGATCGCAGTGCTAATTGAAGCCACGGTTCTTGCATTGCGCCTGGAACGTGCTCGGCACGGGGGTAGCTGGAGAGACAATGGGTGCCAACTGCGGTCTTGGATTAGACACGGGTTGAGGCACAGGCCTGAGACGTCCATGACCGTGACGGGACCGAAAAGTGCTAGAGGCCACCGGTGGGTTCGGTCCGGAAGAGTAGTGAGCCAACGGGGACCCAAGAGAAACCAATGACATTTGCCATTTGCATCTGTTTTGATGAAGTCGAAAATGCAATGTGCTGATTTAAAGTTCTGGCCTGAGGTATTGCTTCATCTAAATTGATGTCTAGGGACATGTGCTTGCTGAGTTTCGACTCACATATTTTGACTGATCGCCCCATTTCAGATCCAAGTCCTGAGGATGAGTTCCCATTTGTTCGGTTGGGATACTGTTAAGATAGAGACCACGAGCCATTTACCATATAGGTTCTACTCTTATAAGAAGGTTAGTAGTGTTTCTTACAGTAATGGATAGATGTGGAGGTGAATGCCTGATACCTCACCGATACGAGGCATGGTGATGTATCGGTCAGGTTATTTATAGCGATACGATTCCCCCCAAAAGTTTTGATGTGCCTGAACCTATATCGGCTTGGAGGGGACGGTTTACCCCTTGAACCTTCGAAGGTGAGGTCGTAGACCCCGAGCCGATGGACACCTTGGATTCAGATGGGACTGTGGTTATGGAGACAGAGGGCGAGGAGGACGAGTTTGAGTTGAACCCGATGCGCAGAGTGATAGTGATTCGAGTTGATCCCCCGACGCCAGAGGTAGTCAGACCCTTGGGAGTTGCCCGTCCTCAGAGTGGAGTGGAGTTGAGTCAGAGTAGACTTAGGTTTGGTTCATCTTTTTTTTGAGAGTAGGAGGCCCTGTACTACTTTGAGGGTTTTTGTAATATAAATGCTGTGAATGAATAATATAAAGTTTTAGTTTTTGTTGCGCTGTTATCCTCTCTATCTTTCTATCCGGCATGTGGTGTGGGAGATTGTAAGCGTTTGTGCGTCGCACTGATAGCCGTCGTTTGGCGCCACGACGATCCTGGGTCGTCGTCAATTTTAGCCAAGGCGATGAGCGAAATTGGCAAGTGAAGGGGATGTTGCAAAGTCCGATGGGTCCGGGACGTGACAAAAAATCCCTCAAGAGTTGATCCTCTTTTTGAGGAATGACAAGCCAATGACCACAATGTGATGCTTTGATATTCAATTCCATGAATCGGAGATCTATGAGTTATTTGCATATTCAGAGTCAACAAAGGCGTTGTAGGATTCGATGTACGAGATTTATGGTCAAGCCAAAAAATGCATCTCGAATCTTTGAACTAACAGCAAGGCTTACTCTAAGCAAGGCGAACAATCTTTCACTGAACACCTGGGGAAAAAATGAAGAAGCAATAGGATGAGCTTCGTCAGTATAGACTTGCAACCCAAAATGCGATGGATTATGTCAATCGAGAAGAGCAAGATAAAATCTTTCAGCTATTAGCAAGCATCAGGCCCGAATTTGAGGACACCAAACGTCAAATTCTTATGAGTCCTCAATGCCTACATTTAATGAAGTGTTGTGCCATAATCTAAAGTGAGGAAACAAGGAAACGTCATGCCTTCGGCCCAATTGCATTAGGAGAGATTGGTGAACAATCGGCCCACAGTGCTATAACATGAAGCAAGGAGACCCCAATGCTCGTTTTGCCAAAGGAAAATTCAAGAAACCAGCACGGTTTCATTGTGACCACTGCAATCGTGATGGCCATTCCAAAGAGAGGTGTTGGGTCCTTCATCCGCATATGCGTCCTTCCAAAGACAGGGGTGCAAGCTAAAGTGGCAGTCCAAGACAATCAAATGATGTTCAATCCAAGTTGGAGGTGTTGTCTCAACAAGTTCAACAATTACTTCAAATACATGGCAATGGAACAAATGCTTCTGGCACTAAAATTGGAAATTCGGCTATGACATCTGGTAATGTTCATGCTTACTCAGCTTTATCCAAAACTCAATTTATTGTTGACTCTGGAGCTACAGACCACATGTGTAGTTCTCCAAACTTGCTATCCAATATTACTTCAGGTGTGTCGTATCCACCTATTACTATTGCTGATGGTGGGCAGGTTCCAACTAGGGGTGTTGGACAAATTAAATTTTTCTCACATAATTCTGAAGCATTATTGGTACCTGAATTATCCTCAATTTATTGTCAGTTAGCAAATGCACTAATCAGTGGAATTGCAATGCTATTTATACTCCTCAAAAGGTTTTCTTTCAAGATCGAACCACCAAGAGGATGATTGGTGAAGGGCAGTTGCAGAATGGACTGTATATGGTGAACTTCAACAGCGAAGTATTGATGGCGCAAAGGAAGACTGTTGACACATCCCGATTGTGGCATTGGCGTTTGGGTCATCCCTCTGATCGGGTGTTACATGCTCTTGATATCACTTTAAGTTATGATTCCAATTGTTGTGATCCTTGTCATTATGCTAAGCAGCATAGGTTACCTTTCACATAGCACACATAAATCAGATCAGTTATTTATTTAATTCACTCGGATGTTTGGGGGCTTCTCCTATTGACTCTAAGGAGGGGTTCAAGTATTTGTTACATTTATTGATGATAAATCCGAGCCACATGGCTTTATTTGCTTAAATCCAAAAGTGAAGTTCTGACTGTGTTTCAAGATTTTTGCAATATGGTGAAAAATCAATTAACACTACAGTAAAGATTCTTCGTACAGACAATGGAACTGAATATACCAATCAGGCTTTTCAAGTGTTCGTACGTGACTTGGGAATCATTCATCAAACCTCCTGCGTGGGAACTTCACAGCAAAATGGAGTTGCAGAATGGAAAAAACGGAAAAATAGGCATCTACTTGAAGTTGCCCGAGCGCTATTATTCTCAGGAAACTTACCCAAGACATATTGGGCAGATGCAGTTCTTACTAGCTGCTACTTAATCAACCGTTTGCCTAGTAAGGTATTGGAATATAAGGTTCCAATTGAAAGTTTGTATGGCTGAAAATTGGTATCTCTCACCTAAGAATTTTTGGATGCGTGTGTTATGTGCATTCTCAATCGGGTGACAAGCTGGATCCGCGAGCTCGAAAGTGTGTATTTGTGGGATACTCGAACGTCAAGAAGAGGATATAAATGCTATGAACCGAGTACTAGACGCGTTTATATTTCTCGTGATGTTGTCTTTGATGAGACTAACATTTTTTTTTGCCAAGAATCAAATTCAGGGGAGCAAGATAACTATTCTGAATTTTTGCTTCTGTCCTACCTATCGAGCCTTCAATGTTCAATCAAGAGGAAATTCCAATAGCAACTGTTCAAGGGAATGGGCCTATGGATATAGAAAAGGTCAACACTGCTCCTGTTCAAGTTGCGGTTGATTTGGAAGTTGGGACTAATGATGCAACAGAGGGAGTTCCAGCAGATGGGGCACCTATTATTTCAGCCCCAATCCACAGATCATCGCGCATTCCAAGGCCTTCAATGCGGCTTCGTGATTTTTCAACATATTATACTGCTCAACATCCCATTCAAGATTTTATTGGGTATGGTAGAATTTCCCATAATTATTTAAGTTTCTTGTCTGCCATTGAAAATCAACAAGAGCCCAATACCTTCTTGGAAGCATGTAAAAATAGTGTGTGGGTGAATGCCATGAAAGATGAGCTCCAGGCATTGAATTGGGAACCATACTTGGGAAGAAGACAGTTGGATGTCGGTGGGTTTACAAGATCAAATATAATAGTGATGGGTCAGTTGAGAGGTACAAAGCCCGACTTGTCGCAAAAGGTTATACTCAAACCTATGGGATAGACTACAAAGAAACATTGCTCCTATAGTGAAAATGAATACTGTTCGTGTCCTTCTATCTGTGGCAATTAACTGTGGCTGGCCGGTTTTAGTTGGATGTGAAGAATGCTTTCCTCCAAGAGACTTGGAGGAAGAGTCTATATGGATCTCCCTCTAGGAGATTTCTTAGAATGGAACAGTTTGCAAATTAAAAGGCAATATATGGTCTAAACAGTCGCCTAGAGCATGGTATGGCAAATTGAGTTCTGCACTCATTAGATTTGGTTTCAAAAGGAGCGCAGCTGATTCTTCAATGTTCACAAAAAGCAGTGATGAAGGTATTGTTGTCATTCTCATTTATGTTGATGATCTTATTATTACTGGCAGTAACTTAACAGGTATTGCAGAACTTAAGCAATTGTTGAGCAAGGAATTTGACATTAAAGATCTTGAAAAATTGAGGTATTTTTGGGCATAGAGGTAGCAAGTTCTGACAAAGGTCTATTCTTGTCTCAAAGGAAATATGTTCTTGATTTACTGAAGGAGACTGGTAAGTTGGTATGTAAACCTGCTAGCACTCCTATGGATTACAATAGTAAGACTGTGCTAATGAAACACCATTAGAGGATATCGGGCAATTTCAACGTATGGTAGGAGATTGATTTACCTAACCATTACTAGGCCTAAATTGCTTACTCTGTTAGCTATGTATATCAATTTATGCAGAAACCTACACAAGGGCATATGGAGTTGATAAACCAGCTCCTTCGATATCTAAAAGCTTCCCTCGAAAGAGGAATATTGTTGAAGAATAATGGTAATACAGAAATTATGGGTTTTACTGATGCTGATTGGGCCTGGCAACCCTATGGATAGAAAATCTACCACAGGTTTTTGTACCTTTGTTGGTGGAAATATTGTTACCTGGAAAAGTAAGAAGCAAACAGTTGTGGCTAGATCTAGTGCAGAAGCTGAGTACCGAGCCATGGCTGTTGCACTAGTGAGATCATATGGCTCCGTCTATTACTTCAAGAATTGGGCCGTGATGCCATGTCTAAACCTACGAAGCTATTTTGTGATAATCAGCGGCAATTCATATTGCTTCAAATCCAGTCTTCCATGAGAGGACCAAACACATAGAGGTCGATTGTCACTTTGTAAGGGAGAAGGTTCAAGACAAGACACTAGAGACGCCATATATTAGTAGTAAGGATCAACTTGCCGATGTCTTCACCAAAGCTTTATCCAAGGGAGTATTTCAAGATATTGAAACAAGTTGACTCTGACGATGTCTTCTGATGAAAACTTGATAGGAGAGTATTCGGCAATATTGTGATTGCACTCCTATTCAGAGGAAAGGAAAGAATTTAGGCAATCTAG
>JAGVVM010020527.1:0-10162 GCA_019149425.1 Psidium friedrichsthalianum
ACACCAAGAGGATGATTTGGTTGAAGGGCAAAAAAAATAAAGTTGCTAGAATGGACTGTATATGGCGAACTTCAACAGCGAAGTATTGATGGCGCAAGGAAGGCTGTTGACACATCCCGATTGTGGCATTGGCGTTTGGTCATCCCTGCTGATTAGGTGTTATATGCCTTGATATGACTTTAAGCTATGATTCCAATCAGGCTTTTCAAGTGTTTGTACGTGACCTGGGAATCATTCATCAAACCTCCTGCGTGGGAACCTCCAGTAGAATGGAGTTGCAGAACGGAAAAATAAGCATCTACTTGAAGTTGCCCGAGCGCTATTATTCTCAGGAAACTTACCCAGACATATTGGGTAGATGTGGTTCTTACTAGCTGCTACTTAATCAACCGTTTGCCTAGTAAGGTATTGGAATATAATGTTCCAATTGAAAGTTTGTATGGCGAAAATTTGGTATCTCTCACCTAAGAATTTTTGGATGTCTGTGTTTGTGCATTCTCATCGGGTGACAAGCTGGATCCGCAAGCTCGAAAGTGTGTATTTTTGTGGATGCTCGAACGTCAAGAAGGGATATAAATGCTATGAATCGAGTACTAGATGCGTTTATATTTCTCGTGATGTTGTCTTTGATGAGACTACATGTTTTTTGCCAAGAATCAAATTCAAGGGGAGCAAGATAACTATTATGAATTTTTGCTTCATGTCCTACTTATCGAGCCTTCAATGTTCAATCAAGAGGAAATTCCAACAGCAGCTATTCAAGGGAATGGGCCTATGGATATAGAAAAGGCTCAACACTGCTCCTACTCAAGTTGCGGCTGATTTGGAAGTTGGGACTAACGATGCAACAGAGGGAGTTCCAGCATAGGGGGCACCTATTATTTCAGCCCCAATCCGCAGATCATCACACATTCTAAGGCCTTCAATGCAGCTTCGTGATTTTTCAACATATTATACTGCTCAACATCCCATTCAAGATTTTTTTGGTATGGTAGAATTTCCCATAATTATTTAATTTTTTTTTTCTGCCATTGAAAATCAACAAGAGCCCAATACCTTCTGGAAGCATGTAAAAATAGCGTGTGGGTGAATGCCATGAAAAGATGAGCTTTAGGCATTGAACCGTAACCATACTTGAGAACTTGTTAAATTGCCAAATGGGAAGAAGACAGTTAGATGTCGGTGGGTTTACAAGATCAAATATAATAGTGATGGGTCAGTTGAGAGGTATAAAGCCCGACTTGTCGCAAAGGGTATACTCAAACCTATGGGATAGACCACAAGGAAACATTTGCTCTTGTAGTGAAAATGAATACTGTTCGTGTCCTTCTATCTGTGGCAATTAACTGTGGCTGGCCGTTGTTTTAGTTGGATGTGAAGAATGCTTTCTCTCAAGGAGACTTGGAGGAAGAGGTCTATATGGATCTCCCTCCAGGAGATTTCTTAGAGAATGATAAGGGAACAGTTTGCAAATTAAAAAAGGCAATATATGGTCTCAAACAGTGCCTAGAGCATGGTATGACAAATTGAATTCTGCACTCATTAGATTTGGTTTTAAAAGGAGCGCAGGTGATTCTTCAATGTTCACTAAAGCGGTCGGTGAAGGTATTGTTTGTCATTCTCATTTATGTGATGATCTTATTATTACAGCAGTAACTTACAAGTATTGCAGAATTTAAGCAATTGTTGAGCAAGGAATTTGACATTAAAGATCTTGGAAAATTGAGGTATTTTTTAGGGCATAGAGGTAGCAAGTTCTGACAAAGGTCTATTCTTGTCTCAAAGGAAATATGTTCTTGATTTACTGAAGGAGACTGGTAAGTTGGACGTTAAATCTACTAGCACTCCTATAGATTACAATAGTAAGACTGTGTCTAATGAAACACCATTAGAGGATATCGGGCAATTTCAACGTATGGTAGGGAGATTGACTTACCTAACCATTATAGGCCTGATATTGCTTATTATGGTCAGTTATGTAAGCCAATTTATGCAGAAACCTACACAAGGGCATATGGAGTTAATAAACAGGCTCCTTGATATCTGAAACTTCCCCCGGAAGAGGAATATTGTTGAAGAATAATGGTAATACGAAAATTATGGGTTTTACTGATGCTGATTGGGCCGGCAACCCTATGGATAGAAAATCTACCACAGGTTTTTATACCTTTGTTGGTGGAAATATTGTTACTTGGAAAGTAAGAAGCAAACATTATGGCTAGATCTAGTGCAGAAGCTGAGTACCAGCCATGGCTGCTGCCACTAGTGAGATCGTATGGCTCCGTCTATTACTTCAAGAATTGGGCCGTGATGCCATGTCTAAACCTACGAAGCTATTTTGTGATAATCAGGCGGCAACTCATATTGCATCAAATCCAGTCTTCCATGAGAGGACCAAACACATAGAGGTCGATTGTTACTTTGTAAGGGAGAAGGTTCAAGACAAGACACTAGAGACGCCATATATTCGTAGTAAGGATCAACTTGCTGATGTCTTCACCAAAGCTTTATCGAAGGGAGTATTTCAAGATATGGTGAAAAAGTTGACCTCTGACGATGTCTTCGCTCCAACTTGAGGGGGAGTATTGGCGATATTTGCGTGATTTGCGCTCTTATTCAAAGGAAAGAAGAGATTATGGGCAAATCTGTATATTGATTGCGTTCTTTATTTTCGGTTTTATTTGTTTCTTTGTTGTAATAGCCCTTGTGTACAAATTGCAGAATAATGGCTGCCAATAAAACACATAAAAAGACGAGAGTTTTTTGCCTGAGGACATAGGCACATTGCCGAACCTCGTAATCCTTGTTCTTTTGATTGCCTTACCAAAAATCAACACCTCGATTCTGCTACTTACAACTCTACACATATATAGCATGGTTTTGATAATACTTGAACTTTTTACATCTTTCTAGATCTTTACAAATATATTAACATCGTTTTCAGAAAAAACTACAATATCTAGAAGGGTGTTCTGTATTATAATGTATGTACTCAGGTAAAAGTATATATTACGTAACTACAAGAGCCCATTTTCTCGAGATAAATGTATAAATGATCTCTAAACTTCGGCCTAATGTGCAATATGATCCATGTCTTTAGTCCAATATCAAATGTGGTTCCGCTTTTAATTTGTTCACATAATCCTTGGACTTTTGATATTGTACATTTAATCCATATATTGCATGAAAATATTCAATGTTGTCTTTGTATTTGAATCAATGAATGACAACACCGAATATTTTCATATAATCTATAGACTAAATTTTACATGTACTAAAAGTCAACGGGCCGCATTGAACAAATTAACGACAACATTGCACAATGGTAATATTTAGGGACCATTGAACGAATTTAAAGTTCAGGAACCACATCTCATATTGAGCAAAAGTTGAGGAACCATTTATGTTATTATCCATATTTTCTCAATGTAGTCTTTCAATTAAAAGCTTTAATGAGACATTTGTTATTTATTTAACTTCATAAACAGAGGCTGCAACATGTTAACGCTAACGTGCAAAAAAATCTCATGTAAGATTAGTCTTGTATTCGATTAGAAAAGTACTTCATGCATCGTGTTTGAAGATGCTTTGTTAATGCGTCGCCTTTTAAATAGCTGGTTGTTAAGAATTTGATTTGCAATGGTTGCTTTCTAGTAATCAAAACAGTGAGGATTGTTTTTGCTATTCAATGTCATCTTATTCCTTTTTCGATAATCAGTTGGATATATCGTAAGGGTCAGTAACGATAAAATATTGATAAAAATCATTTGTGCTACCCACAAGTGAATAGAATAAGTCTAATGCTCATAACGTTACGCCATTTAAGTAAGGATTTTTGAAGGGAGTAACGATGTGCCATTTGATAATAATTGTTTGCATTATATTAAATAAAAAGAATAAGACTAACAGTCAATAGCGGTATGATATCTAAATCAAACATTTTGGATACAGTAATCACCGACGAGAAGCTAAAGTTAGTTTGAAAGAACTCTTTGGATGGAACAACAATGTCATTTGTGGAAAATTGCCTTACATTAAATAGAAATAATAGGACTAACGACCAATGGCGGTAAGCTATCTAAATCAAATTTTTCGGATACGGTAATTACTAACAAGAAGTCAAAGTTAGTCTGAAAGGATGTCTAATGGTCATAAATAATCGAAGCTACTTGCACAAGTATAATGCTCAATGACAGTATTCCTTATACAACAACAATATGCCATTTACAGGAAATTGCTTGCATCATATTAAATAAAAAGAGTAAGACTAGCAGTAACTAATGGTATGTTGCCTAAATTAAACTTTCTGGATACAAAAACTACCGACAAGAAGTCAAAGTAAATACGAAAGGATGCTTGACATTGACCCGATAAGTCTCATTAATTTTTATTTTTAAATTGAATGTCCAAGAATATCGTCCATTTTCAGCAAGTTAATTCTATCCAAGTCAAGAAAAAATTTGTTTGTAAAAACATGGCAAATAGAAACTTTGACATAACTGTTAATAACATAATATGATCAAGCACGAAACTTGCAACTAAATTGTTGGTCAATGTTTATCAACGACACGTTACAGATGGATAATGCCGTATAATACTATGCAAAACTGGAGAGTTGCCAATATGTGCTTGGCTTTGCACTAGTTAGGTGGGTAGATAGAACTTTATCCTAGTCAATCACTGTCTCGATTTGCTTTAAACTTAAGTCCATGGGTGAAGTGGTGAATAAACCCAAGCATGATGTTATAATTGTCGAGAGATATTGTGATTTTTAGTGAGACTTAATAAGGACCTTATGGACTTTTAAAATACGATTGGCATGATCTAGTAGGCATGATCTATATAAATATCTCAATAACAGCTTAGGTAAACGATCTCTCTCTGTGTCATTTGGGAAAGTTGCTCCTTGTAGTTATCTCTAAATTATGATAATATGACAAAATTGATCCAAGCATTTGTTAGTCATTTTGTTAATTATTATTTCAAATCTCTCTCGGGCACGTGTAAGAATAGTCATGGAGGCACGTTTGCTTGCTTAATTCTTTGGAAGAGAGTGGCAAATATGCATTCAAACTAAAACTTGCCCATTAACCAAGTCCATTTTCTCTACAAAAAGAAAACCTATTAAAAGCCCATTATTGCACAAATATTCAGAAAAAAAAAAAGAACCACAGTCTTCTCCATTGGGCCCGAACTTCATGACATGTGGTAGATATTCAAGCCTCGACCGTCCACGGAAAGTGACTCTCTATTCACATCTCTGCTGAGTAGGAATAGAAAAATTAGACTTTTTCTTCTCTTCTTTCTCCGCAACCCCTTTTTCTTTCCGGTCTAACTCCAAGGCCGCCGTGTTCAAGACTCATTTTGGCCGACTCTTCAGATATGGCTGTCCATGGCAGTCGGCGCCAAACGAGTCGTTGTCACTCGCGGCCATGACTCCAGATTTGGCCAAACTTCTAGATTTGGAAGTTCAGTTGGCTCTGTCGAGGGGTTGCGATGAACTGGCGATGTAGAGGATTGTGGGGGGCAGGGACGGAGTGAAGAGAAGTTGATGCTGATGAGAGAGATGGCGATGGTGGTGGACTGGAATTACAGCGGGAAAAGGTGCAAAGAGAAAATCTGTGCTTTGTGTGTGTGGCGACCATAAGATCCATTTTCGTTGGTTTTTGTTTCTGAGCACACGCTTGTTCGGACCGCAAGCTCCATTTAGCTGACCACCCCCATTTTCTCGACGAACCTTCATTGTCGTGGCTGCATATCTGGCGATGGACCAGTAGCTAGTTCCTCTAGATCTGGAGATTGAGCTCTTCATGGTGATGGAGCTCTTCATTGGGAGGATGGAGCCCGGCGGCGACGATTTCTGCCAGGCCAGAACAAAAGACTATGGATGAGCAAGAAGACGGAGCCATGGAGGAGGCGATACTTTTGGACGAAGGAGGAAGAAGGCTGAAGGAGAAGGAAGAAGAAGAGAGATTGAATTTTTAACTTTTTATTCCAACTCAGCAGGCACGTGTCAATTTATTATTATAGGCATAAATACAAAACGCATGACATGTCAGCAATTGACGCGGCACTTTGTAACCACCATAAATTTTCTCGGCATCAAGAGATTGTTTAAGTAGATCAATAGTGCAAACTAAGGAGGAAGCACCCTAAAGAGGAACTATACTTGTAACTAGAATGTTTATTACACATATAGAAGACCATATGCCTCGTTGCTTCACACAGCAGAAAAGAAAAAAAGAAGGAATCGGAAAAGAGTAACGCAACATAAATCCATAAGCTCCCAGCGAGAAGGAAGGCAGCTTGTTATTAGCCAACTACGTGTTGGCCAAATAAGTGAACGCTTAGAATCACATCTCTCTCCATGGAGGTCGAAGCTTCATCGATAGCCTGCAGATGCTTTTTCAAAGCTTCAAACCAGAACCGTGCAACTTCTCTTCCACGACACTGTCAATTCTCTCCCCCATCTCAGCACTCATGTGATTCGCCCAATCTCCAACCTCGCCTCTCCTGAAGAACCACTTGTTCTCGTATCCATTTGACAACTTCCCACTCTTATTCACCTCCAACGAGCTCAAATTGTCGAAGCTGCACATCCTCAGTATTCCCTCCACCGTCCCGTCTCTCAGTTCTTCTTCGCGGAATGGACACCCCACGAAATCGGCCAACCTCCTCACTTGAGCACGCGGGTCCACTTTCATCTGTTCGTACGTCACGAACAATACCGTCTCAGGCTTCTCCAAGCTCGCTTTGTGGTAACCCAGCACATGGTCCCAGCAAGGGCCGCAAGGGCTCACCCCTCGACAAAATTTGTCGAGGCACTCCTGGATCGGGATCTGGCCCTTCTCTTCCGGCCTCATCTTGTTGAAGAAGTGCCACATTGAGACGAAGGTGTCCTTGGGGTTCCTACACAGGTAAACCAGCTTGCAGTTGGAGTCCCTCACCGACTGTGGAAGTGAGTAATAAGGCAAGTGGGTGGCGAAGAGCCTCGGGGTTGCTAAAGCAGCGAGATCGGATTTTCTTGCTTGAGATAGAGCTTTAGCTCCAAGAAGGGCACGAGATCGTGGGGGTTTTGGGTTAGGAGAGGGTGGCGCGGTTGTGGGTCGGAGTCGGGGTACTTGGCTCGGTTCAAAATAGCGAAGAGGATAGCCTTTAGCCAGGTGGTGCCGGATTTCGGGTTGGTGACGAGGAGCATGTCGGAGGGGTGAGCTTGGAAGTGGTTTCGGCAATTGAAGATGCCATTCAAGATCCCAGAGGGGAACCAGAAGCCCTGGTACAAGCGGAGAGAGTGGTGGACCCAATCTTCTTCTTCTAAGGGGAGAGAGGAGAGCAGGTCCTTGAATGCTTGTGACATGTTGTCCTCTCGCAAGTACTTTAAATGGGAAGGAGGAGGAGGAGGAGGAGGAGGAGGAGGATTGCAGTGAAGAGTAAGTTGATGTTTAGTGGACGACGACCTTAAATAGAGGCTTCTTGCATATGAGAAAGATCGTTGCTGAGATAATGCCCGAAACTTGATACGAATTTATGGGTCCGGTCCACCTGTGAACATTGAAAGCAACTGCAAATTTGCAATCTAGTTTGTGAAAACTAAAAGCAAGTCATTATCTACTTGGTGATTTGAAAGTATAAACGTAAAATATTGGCGGCAATAGTTTTGACTAGTGAACGAGCCTACTTGCATAATCCAAATTTTACGGATAATCAACAGTGTAATTAGAACGTAGTCATATGCCGCTCAATTTGAATGTTTAAAATAGTATTTTTATTGGTGAGCTACAGACAAATAAATGGAACTCATCGTGAAATTGAAAAATTGTTCATAATATACTGGAAAATTGCTCCTTGTCACCCTTTCCGCTGGATAGAACTGTCCTATCTAATTTTATCGGTCCCGTACTTTAATTTTTCTGTGAAATGAAATAGGCTAAATTTGGTTAATTTTGCATTTTCCCTTTATTAAAAAAATAATAATGAGTGCATAATAGAAAAAAAAAAGTAAAAGAAAAGTAAATGGAATAGGCCCAACAAAATGCGTTCGTAGCAGAGGACTTTACTCCGCTTCCCCCTCGTCCATTCGTTCGCCTTCCTACCCCCCCTGCGTTCATAATACAAGACTTTACGTCTGCAAATAGGGCATGAACCGCACCTAAGGAGCCACTTATCAACACATGTCAAGTGGAACACGTGGTGGCAACGGGTCCCGTGGCTATTGTTGCCTCATTGAAAGGGATTCGAATCTCCTGATATGGTGAAACTATGTTGACATAAGAGATTTGGGCCGCCTAATTCAAAAATGGACAGCTCAGATTGATTAATTCAAAATTTTAAAATTCCCGTCGAAAATTTTTCCCCCTTTTAAAAAGTTGATATGGATCAATTCGGACCGTCCATTTTAATTGGACGGTCCTGATTGGATAATGTCACCCTTAACATTATCTCAGGGGATCCAAACACTATCGAAAGAACTTGGAACGAGCAAAAAAATTTGAGGACAACCATTGAGGGAGAATCAATGATAAATGATGGGATCCACCGTGAGACCCACTGCCTTCCACGATCGAGCGGCGATCGCACTAAAGTTCAAGCACCACTGGCAAGTTGGCGACTTTTCGGAAGAGGCCAAAAGAAGTTCCCCCTCATTCGCTCCCCTTCCTGCCCCACTGCGTTAAAAGTACAAGACTTTACGTCCCCGGCCTCCCTTGTCTCCAGACATGCAGAGTGCGACAGGTCCCCCACGCGCTGTCCCCGCAGCATCGAACCAGCCCCGCTGTCGCCTGCAATTTTCTGCCTTTGCCAGCTGTGACTACTAGCTGCCGCCCGACGGAAGCCTCCATTTACCGACGCCGTCTTCTCGCCGAACCAGAGGGGGAGGCGGCGACGAGTGGTGGCCGATCAGTAGTGGTCTGATCACGTCGGCTCAGAGAGGTCGTCCTGCTCCGTGGAGTGGCGGCAGCCCAAGTCGGGGGACGGCCTCCAGTGCCCGGCAGAGATTCCTGCGACGGTTGTGGACTGGCGAACGACTGTTCAGTCCGAGTTGAAGCCGTTCCGTGGCTGCTCGTTCCTGGTCAAGCGGGGAGGACGTCGATGAAAGGGAAAGCAGTTATCAATTTTTGAAAGTGACATCATCACTTCACTGGAGACATTGTTACTCCTTCCATCAGTTTCTTCAACACAACAAAAGAACAGAGAGCACAGCGAGAATAACGACGAACTCCTGCTCCGTTCTCGAACGCGAGATTAAAGACAAAAAGACTCTCTCGAGGGCTGCATCATTCTTAATCTGTGAAATTAAAAGGTACACTTCGTTCATTGCGTAACGTACACTTCCGATCAACGTTACATGTTGATTTTGCGCATATTATTCCGCAATTCATACATGTATAGATATAGAGAATGGTTCCCTTCAAAAGTAAATGGCAACAAACGCAACAGAAAATGATGACCTCGCGTAATTATCCATCTCCTATGGGCAAATATTCCACGAGCCCAACACCGGTACAAATCACGAAAGGAGACATCGAAATCCAAATGGGAAATACATAGTGAAAACAAAAAAAAGGATAAAATGAGGCCATTGACGTCTGAAATTTTTGTTAATGAATTAGTCCTGCTTTTTAACTTGATAATATTTTTTTTAAAAAAAATAGTTAGAAAATTTGTATACAAAAACTTCATTAATGATTTCCTTTATATAGATCAATACTAATTTAATTACATGAAGTGCTTAACAAATTCAATATCGTTGTCCCGTGCGATGCATGTGAAACGGACTTGCAACTCGCTTGTAGGAACACGCGCAACAAGGCGTTTCATGTAATGCATGTGAAACGGACATGCAACTCACTTGTAAGAGCTCGCGCTTATTATTAGAAGAAATATTACCTTTCTTATTATTAGAATTTCATCTGAAGTATGACCGCTCGAAGCATCGTGCATGATCTATAATTCATGAAAGCAGTTGGGTGAATCAAAACTTGTTGATGAGGGGAATGTATACATATGACATCGAGAAAGATGTGATAGGACGTTTGCATGGGTTTCAACCGTTCATGTGCGGTGACAGAACAAACATACATTCGTGTACCAAGCAGTAGCTAGGAACATAGAATGTATGAAGAACAAAATCGAGAATACCACCACCATTGGAGAAGGCCATGCC
>JAGVVM010020528.1:0-13011 GCA_019149425.1 Psidium friedrichsthalianum
CTGGTAGCCCCGATCCCCAAATTTTGGGACGAAGGACCGAACCGGGACCGAACCAGCTGGTTCGGCCCCAGTGGGACCGCTAATACTAGCTTCTTATAAAATATGGATAACAAAAAATCTCAAATCGATCATTAATTTTCGCCAACGCAGGTAATACTTTTGCACATAAGTATCCATGTCAACAGAACTAAAGTCCACAGTGCCATATCAGGGGAAAAAAGGAGGAAGAAACGAAGAAAAAAGAGTGAAGGGGCTGAAAGAAAAAAGTGTGACCAGAACTGAATGATAAGTGATGATCATAACTGAATGATAAGTGGATGAGGTAAAGAGAGCCCAGACCAATTGTTCCCTTTCTTTAGCAGTATCTTTAGGAATAGAGTTGTGCTAACATTTCTAATTCTTTTTTTAATTACATATATACATAATTATATATATTTTGACGGTTCGGTCCGGGTGGTCCGGTCCTCGGGGATGGGACTACGGATCGGACCGCCTGGTCACCGGTCCCATGTATTGGGACTGGGGACCGGACCGCCCCCCTCAAAGACCGAACCAACCCGGCCGGTCGTGTCCAATCTTGGGCCGGTCCAAGCCGGTTCGGTCCGGTTTACACAACCCTAATTGCAATCTAGTTTGTGAAAACTAAAAGCAATTCATTATCTACTTGGTGATTTGAAGTATAAACGTAAAATATTGGCGGCAATAGTTTTGACTAGTGAACGAGCCTACTTGCATAATCCAAATTTTACGGATAATCAACAGTGTAATTAGAACGTAGTCATATGCCGCTCAATTTGAATGTTTAAAATAGTATTTTTATTGGTGAGCTACAGACAAATAAATGGAACTCATCGTGAAATTGAAAAATTGTTCATAATATACTGGAAAATTGCCCCTCGTCACCCTTTCCGCTGGATAGAACTGTCCTATCTAATTTTATCGGTCCCGTACTTTAATTTTTCTGTGAAATGAAATAGGCTAAATTTGGTTAATTTTGCATTTTCCCTTTATTAAAAAAAGTAATAATGAGTGCATAATAGAAAAAAAAAGTAAAAGAAAAGTAAATGGAATAGGCCCAACAAAATGCGTTCGTAGCAGAGGACTTTACTCCGCTTCCCCCTCGTCCATTCGTTCGCCTTCCTACCCCCCCCCCCCCCCCCCCCCCCCCCCCGCGTTCATAATACAAGACTTTACGTCTGCAAATAGGGCATGAACCGCACCTAAGGAGCCACTTATCAACACATGTCAAGTGGAACATGTGGTGGCAACGGGTCCCGTGGCTGTTGTTGCCTCATTGAAAGGGATTCGAATCTCCTGATATGGTGAAACTATGTTGACATAAGAGATCTGGGCCGCCTAATTCAAAAATGGACAGCTCAGATTGATTAATTCAAAATTTTAAAATTCCCGTCGAAAATTTTTCCCCATTTTAAAAAGTTGATATGGATCAATTCGGATCGTCCATTTTGAATTGGACGGTCCGGATTGGATAATGTCACCCTTAACATTATCACAGGGGATCCAAACACTATTGAAAGAACTTGGAACGAGCAAAAAAAATTGAGGACAATCATTGAGGGAGAATCAGTGATAAATGATGGGATCCACCATGAGACCCACTGCCTTCCACGATCGAGCGGCGATCGCACTAAAGTTCAAGCACCACTGGGCAGTTGACGACTTTTCGGAAGAGGCCAAAAGAAGTTCCCCCTCATTCGCTCCCCTTCCTGCCCCACTGCATTAATAGTACAAGACTTTACGTCCCCGGCCTCCCTTGTCTCCAGACATATGCAGAGTGCGACAGGTCCCCCACGCGCTGTGCCCGCAGCGTCGAACCAGCCCCGCTGTCGCCTGCAATTTTCTGCCTTTGCCAGCTGTGACTACTAGCTGCCGCCCGACGGAAGCCTCCATTTACCGACGCCGTCTTCTCGCCGAACCAGAGGGGGAGGCGGCGACGAGTGGTGGCCGATCAGTAGTGGTCTGATCACGTCGGCTCAGAGAGGTCGTCCTGCTCCGTGGAGTGGCGGCAGCCCAAGTCGGGGGACGGCCTCCAGTGCCCGGCAGAGATTCCTGCGACGGTTGTGGACTGGCGAACGACTGTTCAGTCCGAGTTGAAGCCGTTCCGTGGCTGCTCGTTCCTGGTCAAGCGGGGAGGACGTCGATGAAAGGGAAAGCAGTTGTCAATTTTTGAAAGTGACATTATCACCTCACTGGAGACATTGTTACTCCTTCCATCAGTTTCTTCAACACAACAAAAGAACAGAGAGCACAGCGAGAATAACGACGAACTCCTGCTCCGTTCTCGAACGCGAGATTAAAGACAAAAGACTCTCTCGAGGGCTGCATCATTCTTAATCTGTGAAATTAAAAGGTACACTTCGTTCATTGCGTAACGTACACTTCCGATCAATGTTACATGTTGATTTTGCGCATATTATTCCGCAATTCATACATGTATAGATATAGAGAGTGGTTCCCTTCAAAAGTAAATGGCAACAAACGCAACAGAAAATGATGACCTCGCGTAATTATCCATCTCCTATGGGCAAATATTCCACGAGCCCAACACCGGTACAAATCACGAAAGGAGACATCGAAATCCAAATGGGAAATACATAGTGAAAACAAAAAAAAGGATAAAATGAGGCCATTGACGTCTGAAATTTTTGTTAATGAATTAGTCCTGCTTTTTAACTTGATAATATTTTTTTTAAAAAAATAGTTAGAAAATTTGTATACAAAAACTTCATTAATGATTTCCTTTATATAGATCAATACTCATTTAATTACATGAAGTGCTTAACAAGCTCAATATCGTTGTCCCGTGCGATGCATGTGAAACGGACGTGCAACTCGCTTGTAAGAACACGCGCAACAAGGCGTTTCATGTAATGCATGTGAAACGGACATGCAACTCACTTGTAAGAGCTCGCGCTTATTATTAGAAGAAATATTACCTTTCTTATTATTAGAATTTCATCTGAAGTATGACCGCTCGAAGCATCGTGTATGATCTATAATTCATGAAAGCAGTTGGGTGAATCGAAACTTGTTGATGAGGGGTATGTATACATATGACAACGAGAAAGATGTGATAGGACGTTTGCATGGGTTTCAACCGTTCATGTGCCGTGACAGAACAACCATACATTCGTGCACCAAGCAGTAGCTAGGAACATAGAGTGTATGAAGAACAAAATCGAGAATACCACCACTATTGGAGAAGGCCATGCAGAAAAACCTAGTCGCATCAAACTTGCATTATATATTAACTCAATGCAGAGCAAAAATATGCCCACCTACCTGGAGTATGTATGCGGGAATGTCGGTTCATCGTCATCGCAATTTTAATAACCAAAGGAAAAGCTAAGAAAATGATTAAAAAAATATGGAGGAGAAGCCGTTTCTCGAATCAACGGAAGCAAAGAGAAATGCTGGGCCAAAAACTTGTTTCTCAGATATGAAGAATAGAATGTGCGATAGAAACAAAGACATTTATAAGCATTTATGTCAAGTGGTAAAGTAAATATTGACTTGCCAAGTAATATTGGACAGGATAATTCACTATATATTTACTGCATATTTCCCTATTTTCACTTCAACGTTGCCTTTCCTGATATTTTATAGGAAAGGGGTAAAATTGCAATGACGATGAAAGGCCATTCCCCGTCATAGCAGCTCAAGAAATTAACGAGCCTTTCAATTTGTTCAAACGGCTTAAGAAACGAAGCTTTCGTTGAATTCACGTTGTTCAGAACATGGACAGTCTTTTCTCTAGGAATACCACTGTCGCTCAACTGATTAACCCTTTCCCTCGAATCCAACCAGGAATCGCGGCGGTGTTGACATAAAGAGACGCAGTCATCGCAGCAGCACGGATTGGCGAAGGCCTAGACTTATTTCTTTCTTTTTTACTCTAGGAATTCCATCTTACCTGCTTTCGGTAGAGAGTCAAGATGTCATAGCCTATATCTTTTCGATTCCATTAGCAGTGGCAGTGAATAATGTGCGCCTTGGGACTTAAAACAGTGGGACAGGCTCCATATTAATCTCTCTCTCTACATAGAATTTCTTACCAACCAACAGTGCCGCCGGAGCTGCCATTGCCACCACCAACGCCACAAGACGTACACTAAATAAGAAGAGCGTAAAGAAGAGGAAAAGCATTCTCGCAATACTTGAGATCGATTGCATGTGGCAACAGAAGGCGTGGTTTGCAATATTTGAGATCTTAAAGAAGAGGATACATGAGACAAGTTCTCCGATGAAGAATAGAGGACATACTAAATCGAGGTAAAGATGACGCAGCTAGGACTCATTACGCATAAATTCGCAGCCATGACTCTATGCTTATCAAGATCACGATGGAATGAAGTGTTTAATAAACTATGATCTTGGATATATTCACTAAAATACATATGCTTATCCAAAATTGATTTTGGTACTGCACAAATAAAATGAATTGATTTTTTATTTGTTCCATCAAATTCATCATCCATTGGTTGCAGATACTTATTACATCACTAGATATCACCTCTCTGAACGAGAAATTGACACATAAAGCCTTTTAAAACCTTAATCAACATAATGCCCAACGCCTAGACCTCACATCACTGGTTGTTTCTCAATCTCAAAGTCCCTTCAGCAGTTCCAATGCCCTGGACATTCTCTATCTCCTTCTCTTGCACTTCAACATTTTTTCTTTTCAAATTCCTATGTGCATTCCTTGCCAGAGTTTTCAACTTCAGCCTCCTCATTTTCACGGGTCGAGCCGCCATGACCGCGAGGCTCGCCGCTAGTGATGCTGGAGCATTCCTAGAAGATACTGAAAATGGAGTTACCGACTTCTTTGTAACCGACGATCCTTGTAACGGACAATCCTCGTAACTGATGATCCTCATCGTTACCAAATTCACGAGTGTCTACTGGTAGTTAGTCACTTCGTGATTGAGGAATGAATGCAGCAACTTGGGAATGTTCAAAAAATAAAGACCTTCAACCAACTATCTTATCTTTCATGTTTTTCAAGGTCTAGTGAATGTTGTTTAAGTTCTCAAAGAGTCCAATTTCGAGTCTCTAAGTATTACTTTATTACTTTTCTATTTCCTATGTCCTTAAATGTTTAGTCTTTTTCCTATGAAGAGTCACCTATGCTTGGAGCGTTGTTCCATGTTCGCCTATATAAGCATACTAGGATGAATGTAGAGACAGACTTGATTGATTGATAAAGTATTGCTTTTGGCTTTAGAACAAGGAGTTGTTTTTATTTATTACTCTTATTGATGAGATTTATCTGATCGAATCGGAAGAATAGCAGAGATAAGAAAAACGAACAACGCGATTTACCCAGGTTCACCCAGAAAAGGACTACGTCCTGCGGTCTGTATTATTAGGTTTTCTATCGCACAGTTACAATGAACGAAAAAAGACAATATATATAGCTTAAAACGGGCCCCACAAGTAATGGACCAATTTAAATAAAAGCCTAAAACCTATAGAATACTCACCACTCGTAGGAATCCACCGAAGGAATAAGTGTTGGAGTTGGCGAATACTTTGGGGACCTTTGTTTCTCACATCGGGCATGCCCACGTGACCTTAGGGGAACAGAAGTATGAACCAACGACATGTATTTCTACGCACAGAATGCGGGGGTTCGGGGGTAGCGCCCCCAACATGGAGGTCCCGTTGGCCGGTCATACTTCTGTGCAATATAGGTTTTAGGCTTATGTTATCTCCTACTTCTCTACACTCTCTCCCGGCGTCAAGTTGGTATCAAAGCTAAGGTTCAATGGCTGTCGTCCTCGAAATGGGCCAAACATTAAATCATCAACCGCTTGAGAAAGAGACCTATGAGACGTGGAGGTGGATGATTTGAGGAGACAAATGCAGCAACTGCAGGCCTGGATTTGGTTCGTACGGTAGGGCCTGCGCTTTGTCTTCCCTCTCCAACCTGCAATGATACTTCTTGCATACTTCAGGGCTTCTCGCCTTAATGCCGTTAGAGGAGCCACCCGCGGAGGCAGAATTTGCATTACTATAATCACCGCCTACTATTGACAGTGTCTTCAAAATTGAGCTACCAAATTAAGAAGATTATCAAAATAAGGTCAATAGTAACAAGAGGTCGGCAAATTTAGTGGTTAAGAAATAATAAGGTGAATATATTAAAACGTTAGTGGAAAAAAAGAGAGAGGTGAAAGTATTAAATTTGACATAGCACAAAAATGGGAAAAATCGTCCAAAAATTCTAAATCTATTGCACTTTCTCCAATTGAGTCCTAAATCTTTTCAGGTTTTGCCAACTCAGTTTATTCGGCCAATTTGGTCGAAAACCGTTGACGTGGAAGCCAATCATCTTACATGGCACGGTCAGTGCTGACGTGAAACATTCTTATCAGTATTTTAATATTTTTCAAATAATTTTTATTTTATATGTTTTCTTTTTCTTCTTATCTTTTTGTTTTATAATTGTGGCAGTGACGTCATCGGCTGACCATCACTGGCCACAAGGGAGAGCATCAGATCCACATTAGTGCCACCCATGCCATGTAAAATGACCCGCGTCCATATTAATGATTTTCAGCTAAAATTTCCCTGATCAATTGGCAAAACGTGAAAACGTTTAGGGCTCAGTTGACACATATAAAAGGTTTATGATTGAATTGGCAAAAGGCAATACGTTTAGCACTTTTTAAATAATTTTCCCCACAAAAGTAGAGTTAAGTAATCCTTACACACAAAACTATTTAGTAGTTGATTATTTTCTTTGAATAAATCGCTAAATAACAGAAGCTAAAAGAAATTTCTAAACTAATTACCCGTTGTTTGATGTCAAATATCATTGATTTACTTTGCATGGGTCATAATACTAATACCTGATATCTCACTATAATTCAGCGAATCTGCAAATAAAATTAATTTATTAAAATTTGCCTGTTTGCGAATCCTTTATCTATTTAAAGGTCTCCAAATCCTTTACTCTGCTACTTATAACTCTACACATATATAGCATGGTTTCGATAATACTTGAACTTTTTATACATCTTTCTAGATCTTTAGAAATATATTAACGTTATTTTCAGAAAAAACTATGATACCCAGAAGGGTGTTATGTATTATAATGTATGTACTCAGGAAAAGTATATATTACATAACAACGAGAACCCATTTTCTCAAGGTTAATGTATAAATGGTCCCTGAATTTCGGCCTAATGTGCAATATGATCCATGACTTTAATCCAATATGAAATTTGCTCTCATTTTTAATTTATTCAATATGATCCCTAGACTTTTGATACATGTACAATTTAATCCCTATACCTTATGAAAATATTCAATGTATCAAGGCTTCCAAGAAGGAGCCTCGTCGGTTCGGTACCTTAGAGTCCCCATTATTGCATCAAGGCTCAGCAAGGTGGATTGTGTTTCCTTAGTGAACTCAATCACCACTAGAGCCCAATCATGGACTCAATGTTTTCTCTCTTTTGCCGGTTGACTATAGCTTATTAAATCGATCCTTCATGCTATCTATGTTTATTGGGCGAGTGAATTTATTCTTCCCAAGTCGGTGCTATCTCGCATTGAGCAAATTCTCAAGTAGTTTCTTTGGAAAGGTCCGGATCTCGGCGTTGGTGGAGCTAAAGTTTCCTGAGATGATATATGCCTCCCTAAGGAGGAAGGGAGTCTTGGTATCCGCAAATTATCTAATTATAACCAAGCTGCTATACTCAAACACATTTGGATCCTATTTACTGATAAGGAATCCTAATGGTGTAAGTGGATACACATAACCTTTTTGAAGAATAAGAATTTCTGGATCACCTCTAAACCGTCTATTTGTTCTTGGGTGTGGAAGACAATTCTTGATCTTCGTCCTGATTTTCAGAATCCTTTCGATTGCGGGTTGGCAATGGCGACGCCACCTCTTTTTGGTTTGATTCTTGGCACCAAAGAGGACCTCTCTACAAGCTTTTCTCTAATTTGGATATCTATCACTCTGGTATCCTTCGGAAGGCTACTATTCTTGAATTCCTATCCACAACATCCGGCCCCTCTCAGGTAGTGAGCTCCATTGCATCTTGGTCAGAGCCTCTCCCTTCTCTATTCATTGAGAGTAGTGATCGTTTTATATGGCTTGGCCACCCTTCAGGTTTTTTCTCCATTGCTTCCGCTTGGGACACTATCCACCACAGAGGGTAGGTTACGCCCTGGCACTCTTTTGTTTGGGACCGTTTCATCGCTTCTTGGCACTCTTTCCACCTTTGGATCGACTCAAGTATTATTATTCAACTACTATAGAATTTTGCAAGGTTTTGGCGCTTTTCATGTGTGCCACCTAGACTTAGTAAACCATTTATTTTTTGGCTATTGTACCACTAGCGCCCTTGCTCTATTTTGGGCTGCCAAGTGCAATTTGGCTTAGCACAATAGTTGTTGGCAAGACAACCTCCAATGGGCTATGCAACATCTTCGTGGCCAGCATTTCCATAAATCATCGCTCGGGTCTCATTTGGCACTTTGTATCACATTATATGGATGGAAAGGAATCGCATTCTCTTTTGCAATCACATGCATTTCATGCCCGATCTTAAAGTACACGTTCAGAGGGTAGTCAAAGACGAAGCCTTAACATTTAAACATATGGATGACACTCCTAAGAATCGAAGGATGCAAGGAAGCTGGGGTATCTCTTCGACTATATTTGACTGAGCTTTGTTTCCTCCCAGACTTGTCTGTTTTTGCTTTCCGGCAGCTTGTTTGGCCTATTTATCTCCATGCATATTCTCCCTTTGGGTTTATTCCCATCGTTCCTTTGCTTTCACCTCCTCAACATCCTTTCACCCGTAATAACACACCCTAATGTCATCAGGTGTGCAAGGCCTCCCTTTGTGGTGTCGGGTTGCCTTTGTAAGCTGCACTTTGGTTAAGTTAATACATATCTTACCTTACCAAAGAAAAATATATATTCAATTTTGTCCTTGTATTTGAATTAACGGAAGGACAGCATTGAATATTTTCATATAGTCCATGGACTATATTGAACATATACTAAAAGTCAACAGGTCGCATTGAACAAATTAACGGACAACATTGCATATTGGGCTAAAGTTTACGGACCATTGAACAAATTTAAAGTTCAAGAACCACATCTCACATTGAGCAAAAGTTGAGGAACCATTTATGTCATTATCCACATTTTCTCAATGTTATTCTTTCAATTAAAAGATTAATGAGACATCGTTATCTATTTACTTATAAAGACGAGGCTGCAATCATGTTAAAGCTAACGACCAAACAAAATAATGTAAGATTAGTCCTGTATTCGATTAGAACAGTACTTCGCGCATTGTGTTTGAAGATGCTTTGTTAATGCGTCGCTTTAAATAGCTGGTGATAAGAATTGATTTGCAATGGTTGCTTTCTAGTAATCCAAACAGTGAGGATTGCTTTTGCAATTCAATGTTTTCTTATACCTTTTTCGGCAATCAGTTGAATATGTCCTAAGGGTAGGGTAATGATAAAATATTGATAAAAATCATTTGCGTTACCCACAAGTGAATGGAACAAGTCTAATGCTCACACCCATATGCCATATAAGTAAGAGTTTTTGAAGGGAAAACAATGTGCCATTTGAGAATAATATATTAAATAAAAAGAGTAAAGACTAAACGGTCAATAACAGTATGCTATCTAAATCAAACATTTGGATATAATAATCACTTACGAGAAGCCAAAGTCAGTTTGAAAGTATATTTAACGATCATTGATAATAGAAATTATCCTCGTTACTCTTACGTGAAGAGAGTAAGCATAAACGCTCAAGATGATATTCCATTTAAAGAACTCTTTGGATGGAACACGGATTCATTTGCGGAAAACTACTGCCTTACATTAAATATAAATAATAGGAGTAATGGCAATAGCGGTATGCTATCTAAATCAAATTTTACAAATACAGTAATTACTGACAAGAAGTCAAAGTTAGTCTGAAAGGATGTCTAACGGTCATAAATAATCGAAGCTATCTATGTTTCCCACAACTGTAATGCTCAGTAACTGTATTCTTATACAATAACGATATGCCATTTTACGGAAAATTGCTGCATCAGATTAAATGAGAAGAGTAAGACTAGTAGTCAACTAACAGTATGCTATCTAAATAAACTTCGTGGACACAATAACTATCGACAAGAAGTTGATCTGATAGGTGTTTTAAATAAAAGTTTTTAAATTGAAAGTCAAGAACATCAGCCATTTTCAACAAGTAAATTCTACCAAAGCCAAGTAAAAAATTGTTTGTAAAAACATGCCAAATAGAAATTCTGACATAATTGTTAATAACATATGATCAAGCATGAAACTTGCAGCTAAATTGTTTGATTCAATGTTCATCAGCAACATGTTAAAGATGAATAATGCCATATAATACTATGAAAACTCGAGAGTCGCCGATATATGCTTATAGAACTTTATCCTTGTCCCTCATTGTCTCGATTTGTTTTAAACTAAGTCTATGGGTGAAGTGGTGAATAGACCTAGCATGATGCAATAGTTATCAACAGATGTTGTGATTTTTAGTGGACTTAGTATGGACCTTTAGACTTTTAAAATACGTCTGGCTTGATTTAGTAGACATAATCTATACAAATCTCTCAATAAAAGCTTAGGTAAACTGTCTCTCACTCTGTCTTTGGGAAAGTTGCTCCATATAATTATCTCTGAATTATGATTATCTGATAAATTGATCCGCGCTTTTGTTAGTCATTTGTTAATCTTATTTCAAATCTCTTCAGGGCACGTGTAAGAATAGTAATGGAGGCACGTTTGCTTGCTTGATACTTTTGAATAGAGTGGCAAAATGGGCAAAAGTAAACCCCAAGTGCAAAACTTGTGTACGGCGTTCATTTGGTGCCAAAACTTTCAAATCGTTCACTTAAGTGCTAAGTTCGGGGAAAAGTGTGCACTTCAGTGCCAAGTCCGATCAGAAGTATAGGTGGCCATGTCGGAAAGTTACGTGGAGTTTTTACATTAAAAAACTTTGGATGACGTGGCTCACCGGAGGCTGAGTCAGCAATTTGAAGATCAAAACGACGTCGTCATTTCGCTTCGCCCATAAACTCATAAATCCCCAATTGAACCCCAAATTGAAAACCTAACCGGCTGGCCCCAAAGCAAAGCAGAGGAAGAATGTGAACAATGGAATCAGTTTTGTTCGGCCGAGCCACTCGAAATTCACGTCGACTATTTCTTCCGATCCCCTCGTCATATCATTATTGTAAGGGCATTCCAAAGGTTTGCGTTCGTCATCAATTTGGTTGTGCGATGATTTTTGCTAAACTGATGTTCATCTTCTTTCCTTTATGGTCAGAAAACAAGTGATTTGTCATTTTTTCTTGTTTCTTATAGATACATAAGCTTGAAAGTCGAAAACAAACCCATACTTCAAAAGGGACGGAAGGAGCTTCAGTAGCAGCGGAAATTCGTTTCGACCAGTTGAAGAAGATGGCGAGGTTTACTGTTATTGTGGGTTACCTAGTCCAAGAAGAACATCTTGGACTCGATTGAACCAGGGAGAAAGATTCCATGGATGTGGGAGGTATAGAGAGGGATCCAAGTGCAAATACTTCAATGGGTAGATCAAAAGTTATCCGGCCGAGCCACAGAGGTGATATTGGAGCTCTTGAAAAACGACATGAACCTCCACCTGCATTCATAGACGAGGAGTTGGACGAGGTGATTCAAGGGAAGCTGAGATGAACGCTGTAAAATCTGTGACCAATCAAAGAAGAAAGAAGTGTCAATGTGAAAAGACAAAGAAAATATCATCGAGTGTTAATTGTGTTTTGTTTGTTGTGTAGCTTATTTAATGGTCAAGTGTAAGGTGTGTGATGAGAGAAAGTTTCTCAGTCTACCGTAGGTGAAGATCACTTGGACATATACTTGTATTGGATAATGTATAGTAAGGGCTAATTTTTGTGTGGATGCAAACGTTGCTACAGTATTTTGTGAAAATGGAAGGTTGTAATTGCAGTATTGCTTAGTTTTTGCTCAGTTCTTGGACTATATGTATTGTCAATCTCTATACACTTAGTTTTTGCTTCACTTGTCGGTTTGGTGCAAATTGGCTGCTGGTATGCTGCAAATGGGCTCCTGATTTCTGCTCGGTTGGTTTGCTGGTTTGCTACATTTGCAAACCAGGAAATCTTGGTGGTTTGCTGCAAATATGGGTGTTTCACTGTTAGAATTTACAGGTAATTGGGTCGGTGATTTGTTGCAAATCCTACTTCCCATGTTATTATTTAAGTGTCATATAGTTGAAATGGAAGGTTGTAAGGCAAATGTTTTTGCTCAGTTCTTGGACTTTTCATGTTCAATCTTGCTTAGTTTTGAATAAAGTTGCTGCAAATGCGCTGCTGGTATGCTGCAAATAGGCTACTGGTATGTTGCAAATGTTGGTGAATTGGGTGGTGATTTGCTGCAAATCCTGTTGTTATTATTTAAGTGGCATAATTGCAAATGTTGATCACTTAAGTGCCAGTCGGGGGTAAAAAGTGAGCGATTAAGTTCCAACTATCTCTAAAAGAGACCACTTTAGTGCAAAGTTTATCAAAGTGATCACTTAAGTGCTAAGTTCTCGTGAAAGTGATCACTTCAATGCTAACTTATTATAAAAGCGTTCACTTAAGTACATCATCAAAACTTGCAATACCAATTCGTGCACAGCAACTTGCTGATATAACCTGACTTGCAATATCGACCATAATGCACCAGCAACTACAATTGTGCACCAGCAACTTGCTTGGTGCATTGACAAATGCACCAGACTAGGCTGGTGCCCCAAGTTACTGCCCGCATCACAAGTATACACCATGAACTAGCTTGGTGCACCAAAACAGATGATGAACCATTTTTTACAACAGCAGAATTCGCAGATTCACAGTATGCACCAAAACAGAATTCACAGTATGCATTTACAGTTTCACAGTTATGGTGTTTGACACAACCAAT
>JAGVVM010020532.1:0-13037 GCA_019149425.1 Psidium friedrichsthalianum
GGCTTCAACTGTCCCCATAGCTTCTTGAGCTCTAACTTTGGAGTTTGCACAAAACTGATATCGTTGCGACCCATTCGTATATAGATCGCGTGCCAAACAACTCAACCTAAATCATGGACCGACCCAAAATAGAGTAAGGAAAACTGAGATAAAGTTCAAGAAATTACCACCCTTAGAAGAGAATGTCAATCACAAAGACATGCACATGAATTGTGGATTCAATTTTAGTTTCCTTTAGCAAAGTGACATGACGGACGGAACGACATGTCGCAGCCTTGCGCACGTTCATCATAACTAGTCGCTGCCTCGCATACATAGTCATGACTAGTCGGGTCCAATCACTTCGGCTTAGTTCGGTCGACAAGGATAACGCCCATGCATCGTAGCCTCACGTGCATGAGAACGACCCTTGAGCCATTTTTTGGATAAGTTCGGGATCCAAGTGGGATAACCTTTAGCGAAGCCTTACCGCCAAGGTTAAAGAACCACTTAAATACCATCCTAAAACTATTGGTGCGACCCGGGTTCGGTCACAAGTCGAATGTGGTGTAGTGCAATTATACTAAAGGCATGCACAACATTTCAAACCAATCAGCGCTCCAATAATTCAAAGAATTAAAAATCAAATTCTCTTTTCACCAAACCTGCAAAACAAAGGATTAGCCACAGACTTCTCCCCTTATAACTCCCATTCTGCAAGACCATTTAACACCTAAGGATTAGAATTCAACCAAGATTGCCAAACCAAGTGAATGTTTTTTTTATTTTCATGAAATTTTTCCGGCCTAAGTCCTCCTTAAATTTTTTTGAAAAATTCAAGCTCGTCCCCAGCGGAGTCGCCAAGCTGTCGCGACCTAAAAATTCGAGATTTTTTCCAAAATTTTTAGGTTAATGGATTACCAAGTTAATTAAGTGAATTAACTAACCTAGTTCGAACTCTCCCAAGCTCTACCAATTCGCAACTTAGGTTCAATATTTAAATGTAAAAGATTTTTCATAGGAGTCGCCACTAATCATTTATGGTAGGCCGATTAGAAACTAAATAAAATAGTGGGAGAACTATTCTATTTCTACGAACCAAAGATTTTAAGTTCGGGACTTGATTACGCTAATATTTCTATTAACGCCCTTTCGGTACCGATTTCATGAAATCGTTTTTCAATTTGGCAATTTTTAGATGAATTCTCACTTGAAACCCAAAGGAATAAATTTTTTAGGGATTTTCTTTTTATGAATTTTTTTGTATTTTTTTTATAGATGAAATTTAAAATTCGAGTTGCAAAATTTAAAAGATAATTACCGCTATTTCTTTCAAATTAAGTTTCGATCTAAAGCCTAATAGATCGACCCTAAAATTTGAAATACCCATTATGGAAATAATTCTATCTAAAGCCTGATAGATTGACTTATTTCCATGTATATGGTTGTGGATTAGGAAATTTTCCTAATCAATCACATCTTGAAATATTTTTTGGGTATCATTGAGTATCTTCAGAGAATTTTAAGATTGTCATAAAATTTCAAAATATTCACATTGGATCACAATCTTTCCAAGTTTAGGCACAAGATATATTCCAAGATATGTTCCAGATTTTTTTATTTCCAAAATTAATCATGCAATCTTCCAATTCAAGTAATTAAATGTTCTAAACTTGCAATGCAATTTTCAGGATATGCAAAATTCAATTAACCATTGATGCAAAATAAGCAAGTGAATATCCTAAGTTTCAAATTAGGAAATACCTGAAATTGCTTCTCGATTTCGATTCGCACCGAAACTTGATGATCAAGCCCAAACAGCGTGGGAACCTTCACGGATCAGCTCGGTGGAGAGCACTTGTGGCTGGCCAATGGGTGAAACCAAAACAACAACCGTCACGAGGTTTGAATTTTTTTTTTCTCTGTTGAACTCGAACGAAAATTGCAAGCCAAGCCCGTTCGTGCGTCCTTTTTTGTGGCTGAATCAGCAGTAAATGTTAGGCTAATTTGGAGTAAAAATAACACTTAAACAGTCGCCAAACTTTGACCAAAACAGCAAAGACTTTCTGGATATTCAACGACAAAAACAGGCCCACTAAAGCACCGCTCTACAGAAGAAAAATCAGGCTGGATAGTGACAATTTAAGCACTGAACAGCAGTGGGTTCGGCACTAAATTGTCGCACAAAGGGACCTCGGACGGCAGGAAATATCGGCACCAAGTAGCAACCAAACCGCGCCTAGACCATGGTTAAATCGGTGCCGAACAGCAACAGAGATGGGCACAAAACAGCAACAACTTGGACAATGATGCTGAACACGAATAAATTGGGACAGAGGAGTCGAAGCTGCCAATTTTTCTTGAAGAGTCTTCGGCCTCCGAAGAAAACCTTAAACCTCACGTGTATGTCTCTCTATTTGTGTGAATTATCTATGGCCCTCTCCTCCATTGTTGCAATATGGTCTTCTTTTATAGCCCAATAGCTAGGATATCCTTGAGAAAGACGTCATTAGCTTTCCTATCATGGATGGATGTATATTTTATTCCTTTCCTTCATCCCTTTCTTTTGTTTCCTTTTATATTTGACTCTTCCCATGTATTGTGGGAACGTGAATGTCATGGCCAAGAATAAAATAACCCACTTTCCTATTTTTTCTTCTTTCTTTGTTCCTCTGCCCACGACCTTGATTTGTAATCTTCGTCGCCGACCCCTTGCTGGGCAAGTGCATATTTTCTTTCTTTTATTTTTTGTTAATCAAATATTCTCTCCTTTTTATCTTTAGCGTGTTTTTCCTTTTTAGAGTTCAAAATAAAAATCCCTCACTCATCACTAAAAGGTGCTAGAAATTCTGGAGATATTATTTTAACAATTCTTCATTGCCCCCCAAATATGTTGCCCAAATTTATGCTCCCACGTGTAACATTACCGGAATATCCAAGATTCTCTCTTTTTTTTTTTCGCGGGTTCCGTCCACTTAATTAATTTTAGAACATTCAATCAAATTCACTCACCATCGGACCGAGACGAATTCAAACTTTATGCGAATGCTCCTAATATCTATATGCAATTAATTGTAAGATAAAAAAAATCAAAATTTAGGTGTCAACAGATCAACAAGGGCCAAGCCTCGCCAAGCCTTGGCGAGGCTCGACCTTGTCCAGATCTACGAAGTCAGGCCTCGTTGAGACTGGGCGAGGTCTCGGCCTCGCTTACTGTCGGTGGGGGTCGCCGACCATTGACTAGGGTTCGACGGTGACAATAGCTGCACAGCCCTCGGATGAACAAAATCCCAACCCTTTTTTTAAAAAATTTTAGCTTACTCTTATTTTAATCTTTTTAATTTTTTACTTTAGAAGTCTACGTGACCATAATTTTATATATAAAAAATGCCACGTTAGATAATAAGTTTAACAAAAAAAAAAGCCATGTATTTCATTTGGCCGAACTTTTGCGATTTGGCACTTAAGTGATCTTTTTGTCTAATTATGGCACTTAAGTAATTATTTTAAATATTTTAGCATTAAAGTGAGTACTATACAGAAATTTTCACATTTATAATATAATTAACCAGTACAAATTGTGTGCAAGTTTATTTGCTTGCAAATTCCACTTGGACTCTCACCCCCGTCGCCACCTTCATCTTCATCACCATTGCTACTGCCGCCGTCACCTCTAGCACTCGAGAGCATGAGGCTCTTCGAGCAGCCATTTCAAAGGACGATTTCGGCACTCATTCGACGATGAATGAAGCTATGACCATGCTCGCTATAATGGGCTAGAGTTGGCCCGAGAGAGTGGTAATCTATGTGAAATTGGGATTCTACAATGAGAAAGTCAGGATCGGAAGGACACATGAAGGACATGATGTTCATTGGCGACGGCATGCATTATACCGTTGTCACTAGCAATAGAAATGTTCTGGATGGTTCCACCAGTTTGATTTCAGCTACATTACCTAAGAAATTAAGCTCTCGAAATGCTAGTCAATCAGTAGCTCACAATGGATTAGCTCTTGAACTTATCTCTCAAAATCTATGCAGCTGTGTTTGGGGATGGCTTCTGGGCAAGGGACATGACATTCAAGAACATAGCAAGTCCCGAGAAGCACTGCCGTGACCTAAAATTAGGAATTTTTCAGGTTAATGGATTACTAAATTAATTAAATGAATTAACTAACCTAGTTCAAGCTCTTTCAAGCTCTATCAGTTGGCAACTTAGGTTTATGTTTAAATGATTTAAATTTTGAAGCCGCCACTAATCTTTTCTTGGTAGGTAGATTAGATACCTAAATAAAGTATCACAAAAATACCTCATTTTCTTGCAAAATAGAGATTTAAGTTGAGAGATTTGATTATGTTAATTTTTTCAATTAACGTCATCTTGGTACCATTCTTGTGAAGATTTCTTGAACTTGAAAATTCAATGGATTCAATTTGAAAATCAATGTGCAATTTATTTTTGAGATTTTCTTTGATTAAATGAATGTTATGCAAATGCATGAATACAACTATATAAATGAAAACATGACATGAAATGCAAAGTCTAAGTATACTATGTTATGACAAACATTCTAAACTATATGACATGCATGATGACTTTTGAAAAATTGAATTTTGATGCACATAAAATATGAATCCTATTTTCGATGACATGCAATATGAAATCTAACTTATATGACATGCGGCATGATTTAATTAAACTACGTGACATGGCATAAATGACGGGCGATGATGAACTACTATGACATGCGAAAATTGAGATTTGTTCTAGCCTAAATGACATGCAAATTGAATTAGCAAAATTTAGACTATGTTCTAAATGACATGAAAATGCAATATGCATGAATGATATATAATGACATGGCAAATATGCATGACGTGATGACATGAATTATGCATGTTCTACCTTATATGAAATGCACAGAAATGACTTTTTTGGTATTTTCGGATTAAATAAAAGGAAAAAATAAAAGATGGTTTGAAAATGATAACAATTAATATAAATTAAGAAATCGATCACTCAAAGTCTAATTTTATATTAAAAGTTATCTTGATATTTAATTCCATTTTAGATCATGATTTGACGTTCTTTTGTGATTTTTCTAAAAAAATAATATTCAAATAAAGTATAATAGACCTTGAGTATCTTACACCTCTTAATATCCGAATTTTTCCAATGAACTCGCTTCGTACCCAAAGTTTAGGGTCGGAAAGGAATTTATTCATGTCATATCTTGAGGGTGGGGTCGAATGGTGAATTTAAATATTATAAAATTTGTCCGTCTAGTCCTAAAGTTGTGGGATGAGACAGACAATTTCACTTGTGCATATGACATCATACTTCGAGTGTGAAGTTGGATGACCATCCATAATGTATGTTTTTCGAGAGACAAAGACACAAGGGAGCATGTACTATACTCAAGGTACATCATAAAAGTATTTGAGTTAGACTATAGTATATAGAAAAAAATGATTTTATGCTAATAAGAGGTAAAGAGCCGAATTTAAAGGGCATATGCCCTATCCACAAAAAATTCACATTTTGTTAAAATTTGGAAGATTGTATCTTGCAATACGATGAAAATGAACTTTTTGTCGAGAAAATGGATCTTAGTGAGTCTACACCCATTTCTAATGCAATGAAATATGATGAAAATTCTATGCGAATTTTCATTCCTTTGTCAAATTCCACTTGTACTCTCACTGCCACCTTCTTGTTCCTCATCGCCGCCGCCTCCACCGTCTTCATCACTGCCACCACCACCTCTAGCACCCGAGAACATGAGGCTCTTCGAGCAGCCATATCAATGGTCTTGCAGGCCAAACTCAATTGCTTAAAGTTTGGCTGAATTTTAGCTGTTTAGATCGAACACTTAAAGTCCCAATATATTTTGACCAAAAGAAAAAATTCTACTATTTTGTCCAAGAAATTCCTTTTTGTAATAAAATCATATAGTTATTACCCTTCTTTGCATATAGGAACACCGCCGAGGTTTCGGCCGAACCCAAAAGGCAAGCTTTTAGCGACATGGCCATGCAACAACGTACAAGGCAGCAAAACTCACATGACAATCAACGAGGTTGTGGCCGCGCTCACTAGGATGGGCGAGAATCAGCCTGAGAGAGTGGTGATCTATGTGAAATCGAGTGTTTATAACGAGAAAGTCAAGATCAAAAGGGACGTGAAGAACGTGATGTTCGTCGAGCATGGCTTGAACTGTCGTCACCAGTAGCAGAAATGTTCTAGACGGTTCCACCACTTTGACTTTAGCTACAATGGATAAGAAATTAAGCTCTTAAAATGTTAGTCATGAGTAGGTCATCAATGAATTAGCTCAGCTCGTGAACTAATATTTGAAAATCTATGCAGCTATCTCTAGGAATAGCTTTTCGGCAAGGGACACCAAATTCGAGTTGGTGTAGCTTCAAGGCCAATCAGGACACACGCTCTATGCGCACTCATTGTGATAGTTCTATCGTAACTGCCACATCTACGACACCATCGACTTCATCTTCAGCGACGCGGCCGTCGTCTTTCAAAACAGCGACATCTTCGTCAGGAACCCGTTGGACCACTAGGCCAACATGGTGACTACTCACGGTCGAGACAATGAGAACGAGAACACGGAGATTTCAATCCACGGGTCGGGGATCACCCCCGCCCCTGACGTCGCGCCGATCAAGGGCTTGCTCAGAAGTTACTTGAGACGATCATGGAAGAAGTACTCGAGGATGGCGATTGTGAAGACGGATCTTGATGGGTGAATTGGCCAAGTTTCCATGTCCTCAAAAGTCCTTAGGAGGCCGGCCCATTTTCAGTGACAAGTTTCGTACAAAGAGATTTATGAATTCCTACAATAGACGTACCATTTTCACTTGACATATGAAAAATAATGACACTCATAAATAACATTTTAATAAATTGTATTCAAATAGTCTATAACAAAGTCTTAAGCCGTGGCGGATCATCTCCACGTGCATTCAACTGAACTTCATTGTTTTCAAAACCTAAAATGGTAATTGAAGGGAGATGAGCAAACCACGACTCAATAAGGAAAACCTGGGGGAGGGGGGTAATGGGAATGATGTAGACTTTATACTAATTATGTGGCATGTTACATTTGTACAAAGTACCACGTTTGAATCCCTTAACGTAATATCACATATTATTGATCATCCCACTATTACATATAGACAGCAAACACATTGCGCACATCTTAATATTTTGGTCATGCTTCGTCAATTGAGCATAAAAAACCATCAGATGTTATAAAAGGGTTATAAACCAAAATATCGATCACTAATAATATTCTTTAAGAGTTAATGAATGCCACTTGAAAAAAAAAATGAAATGTCGGAGGAAGTGAAGAAGATGTATAAACTAATTCAAAAATTTATGCTCTTTTCGATTTGGGATTTATCGATATTATGATTCAATGCATAAAATATGTTAGACCAGAACAGAATTGCTGAAATTACTGCAAAACAAACATTTACAAGGATGGTCCTCGATTCTTCCACTTTCATAAGAGAAGTCATAATGAACTTTCCTATTTGAATCTACCATTAACGAACTTTCCTATTTGAATCTACCATTTTTCCGCCACCCCCCGGGGGGAAATTTCCTAACCAAAGAGTCAAAAAGATGATCAAAACGAAAAAAAAAATATAAAATAAAACAGGTCCTGTGAAAGTTTCGTAGACAACAATGCCCTGCTGACTTTTGGCGTCTGCTACAGTAACATCATTGACTCCCTCGGCTACTATCCCTTTTTCTCTCTCTACAAATTCACGTATCTCTCTATGTTTATGCCTCTTTCCCTCTTCTTCTCGTTTTCATCCATTCCTAGGGCTCTAAGACTCTGAACCCAATACCCGTGAGAGCAAAGTTTGAATTTTTATGTTCCCCTCTTGTGCAAATTCAAGGTCCTTATTTTCGTCTCGAGCTTTGATTTTATATGCTTTTCTTGTTTTGGGGGATGAAGATACGAGCTTTTGGGTGCTTATGAATGATACCAATGGTATTCGTTGCAGGGTTGAGTTGGGAGATTGAGTTTTGAGGTCGATGGCCGGTGGATCAGATGTGGGCGAGGCTACGCTGTCTTGTGCTCAATGCGGCAAACCAGCGCATCTTCAGTGTGTATTTTGTTTCTGCGCTTCGTCTGTTTTTATCTATTGATATTTCGTTTTAGTTTGATAGTGGGTGATTCATCGGGGTTCTGTTCTTGATTCATGCTGACTCGATCCTTCTATGTCTGGAGCTAATTGGTCGCACCGTGTTTTCGTCTGCTTCTTGATTTTTGGTTAAGTTTTGTCTTGTTAAGCTTGATTGAGGATATTAGTAATGGTTGAAGATGGGTGTAGTTAATTGCTTTAGGGATCAATTCTTTTTTCCCATCTTTTTTATGTTTTCGCTTGTTTTCTTTCGGGTGTAAATCATGTTCATTTTTGGTTTTTAAGCTGGACTAAATCATTTGAGAGATAAAAGAGTGAGTCATGTATGAATCATGTTCTGCAATTGTCTATGACTGTATTCTCCCAGTGGTTTCCGCTCGTGGTGTATCCGGGGGATTATTTTCCATATTTTGTAGTCTAGGCTTATGTATAGTACATCTTGACAGTAGTAATGGATTAGTTAAACAATGATTGATGGTGCAGAAAAATCAAAATTGTGGGGCTATGTTCCTTTGAAGGTCTGGACTTGTACTAGAAACTTACGAAGTGTTAACTTGTATATACAGGCACATGTAACTTCAACCAAGAATGTAGCCATTCTTCAATTGCCAATGCATTGCTTCGATGAAATTGATTTTCATTTTAGATCTCTCTGTCGGTTTCTTGCTTTGTTTAGAAATGGTAGCTCTCACTCAGGTGCGTTCATTTTGTTATGAGTGAACCACTTGTTTTCTGAGTGGATTTTTTTTTCCTAGTATTCTTTGCATAATAGCATTACAAATGTAATATACATGTCTCGTTTTTCCATGAAGCCTACTAAATTAACTAGTATTACATATCTAACATGGTGTATGCATGTTTGTCTTCGTGCTTCATATTATGATTTGGTCAATCCATTGGTTTTGTCGTGCCATTACCTTTACTATTACGACTCTTCACTTGGTCAAGGCTTGAACTTGCATAACTAGAGATAAGGCAAATTGAATAGTCTTGTCATCTTTAAGTTCCTTCTATAGATTACTTACTTTGTTCTTGGTTGATTATCAGATTGATTTTGAGATAGCATGCTTGATCTAGTCAATTCTTGCACCCTTAGAGAATAAGATTCTGCATCACCCACAACCATTATCGTGTAGAAGCGTCCACTAATCGCATTCTTAACAGCTTTATCATGATGTAGTTATGGTTGAACTTTGTAGTTTCAAGTTTGCTAAGTAGCAATTTCTTTCTGAGCTCTCCTACATCATTTATCACTTTCATTTTGCAGATTGTCAATTAATCTTGTATCCACAGAATCAATATTATTAAAAATTTCTCGCTAGTGAGCTCTATAGTCATCATGTTCACTCACTTGGAAAAGATTGAATTAGAGTACTCTGGTGTCAGTTTCACCCTTTTGAAATTTCTTTTTACAGGTGTCCGAAATGTGTGGAATTAAAGCTTCCTCGTGAAGATGCTGCATTCTGGTGATGATCTCTATCTCCTCTTTAATCTTGCTTTTGTTCCAACAATAATTTGATATATGAGTACATTGGGAGAAATTTTAATAAGAAAAATGCAGCTCGCTACTTTCTTCTTCCTCTAGTTCAACAAAACGAAGACTATATGTGTATAGAATAAAGATAATTGCACGAATGGAACTGTCTAGGCCTTTTTGTTACTATTTGCGGTTTTCTTATGATTCTTGGCTATTGAATTTCCTAGTTATACAAATTCTCCGAGCATGAAACTTTCTGATAGTTGTTTGATTTCATCTTCTAGTTGGAACCAAATTGTAAGCTGACAGTATGGAATTGTGCCAATGTGCAAATTTCTATGTGGAGTTGAAATTTCCGGCAATAAAAGTTTAATTGGGAAGTTTCCATGCGTTATTAGGCTTTCTAAGTTTGTGCTAATATGATTCCAACCTGATGGTTTTGTTGTTTTGACCTCACGTTTCTTACAAGAAAGGAGAATTGCAACCCTGTAGGAATATCTGAGTTGACAGCTTTGAACTGTCAATTCTTTTGTTTCATCCCAATGGAAGCATAGTACAAACTTCTATGGTAGACTGGTCATAGATTACTATCCTCGAGCATTTTTTTTTATATAGTTCAAGTATGCTCTGACTGTTTCTTGGTTTAGCAGTCTGCGCATACTCGGATAGACTGTTTATATTGCATGTTGACATCCTACTTGAATTATATCCCTCCTCTTCTCTCTCTGAAGCGCGATAGATTTATAATATTCATATACATTCTTGTTTGTATCAGTTCACTAAAGGTATAAGCTATTTGACAACATCAATGTTTTCCTTTTTCTTTACTTTTCAAAATAAGTAAGTTAGATTGTTCAAAAATAACTTGCAGATGGAGTAGTCCTGCCACAAGCCCTTTGCAACATTATGTCCACCCAATACTCCAGTCTAAAAAAAAAAAAGGAATCTGCAGAGAATCTACAAACTAAAGCCACTTGATACTCCAAAAATTGTTACAAGTTCTCCGATGACTCTCAATTACAAACTTGTCACTACTTCTTACACACGAGTTTATACGCACATCGACGACAACATATTTAAGAACTATCTGAATATGTGGGACAATCTCAGATTCATATAGCCTCTTGTTGACTCGTGCTTTTTATCATGTCATGATATCTTCTAGTGCTTGGTTGGGTTCCTAGTTATGAATCTACTTCATTCTTTCGGCTGTGGAATGTTTTCTATATTAAATTAGGCTGCCACTTATAAGTCATTTCCCATTTTTCTGTAGCTTCTTGTTGGGGCCCTGCATTTTTCCTGAGGCAGAGTCACCTTCATCTAATGAGAATTTGAGTTCAAGAATATTTAGCTAGTATACTGTGTTTTGTTTAGCTTCATCCATTAACTAGCACTTTCTCTTTGGTAACAGCACTCAAGAGTGCTTCAAAGCATCGTGGAGTTCACACAAACCAGTTCATTTGAAGGCAAAGTTATCTACCCTCAGGACAGCTGAACCCCTTGGTGATGGTTGGCAATATTGTCTGAAGAAAGGACAGCATCGGACACCAAAACTTCCCCACTTTGATTGGACGGGGTATGTCCGTTGGTACTGTTTCCTTGTAATCTTTGTCCTCAAGTTGTAATCATATTCTTGTCTGTGCTGTTGAGTGCACCTATGCAGAGTCAAATAGGGAGATTTTGTCTATGAACCTTTGTCTGTAACTGCCTGCATAAATTAGTTCATGCATGGCACCACAATGCCTCTTCGGGACATGTATGGTATTGGCATTGCAGTAAAAGTGGGCACATTGTGTGAAATTGAGGAAATAAAATCAGTGCAACTTAAGTCAGATTTACACCATAGCAGTGACCAGAAGAAGCTTTACAAGTTACTAGATTGGAAGCAGCTAAGATCTTGAGTTTATTTCACAATGGAATCTCTCCTATTTGAACTTCTGCAGGAACTCAAGCAGCGCAGCCACAAGAGGGACTGCTTTTATGCCCTCCTGGAATCACAAAATGAATCAATGATAATTTTTCATGTTAATTTGATGTCTTATGGTTTCAAACATGAAAAGCATATAATTTTAAGATTATCCAAATAAGAAGGATCTCCCTGCTCAAACTCTAACAGATCCTAGCAGTGAAGATGAGACTAAGCAAGGTTTTTCTACTCATCCAACAATGGAACAACAGGATCATGATTTGAGTTTTGAGGTCAAGAAAACTACGTGAGGGCATAATAACATCTATACATACAACATCCATAGCTACCATTAAGTTCTGCAGTTTCCTTCAATTAAGTGAATAAAAGGGTCCCGCTTACTTTTGAGCAACATTGCCTACATTAGATATAATGCTGTCGAAAGTCTGGTCCTTACCTTTTTAAAATTTTGGTTCTTAATAAGGATTTTCATCATTGAAGATGTTAGCCCGAGGTGGTGCAGATGTGAATATATGTTTGCACCTTCACTTTCCATTTTCCTTTTCTTTCAGTACACACTTACCATTTCTCATTGAACATATTTGTTTCATTCTTTTCTGGCAGGACGCTAAGGCCATACCCCATATCTAGTATGCGTTCTGTACCTTATCATATCAATCAACCTGATTGGGCAGTTGATGTAAGTTGCTCGATTAGGTTGTTTGTATATTATAGATGTTTTGCTGTCGTGTCTTCTCTTTTTCTCTTATTTCTCAGTTCTGCTGAAATCTTTTGATATGTTGAGCTGGTCCATTATTACTGTGAACATGTTCATTCTGCAAATTGTTGCATGTGATCATGGGGGGCACGCGCACCAAAAAGAAGCAATGCTGCATGCACATGCAACAGCACGAGCATCAGTACACTAGTACTTTTGTTGTTTTCTGACTTCTTTTTGCTGTTCTTTTTTGTTTGTTTTTATCTCTGTAGGGTATCCCTAAAATTGAGCCCAACAGTGACCTTCAGCACGTTGTTGAGGTAAGACTGTGTATGAGATATTAGGATATTTTTGAAGAATGACAGATATAAGATTTAACCTTTGTGAGATGGCCTTCAGTTGAGTGGTATCTAAGTTTATTCCCTTTTCATGCACATCTGGTTTTTGTGTTCTTTGACAGATCAAAAGTCCTGAGCAGATTGAGAGGATGAGAGAGACTTGTCGAGTAAGTGAATTTTCTCTTGCCATTGTCTGCCAAGATTTATCGCACCACCATCTTCTTATGTGTCACGGGCATTGCATTTTTATCGGGTGGACAGTCTACTGGCGGATATCTTCAAGATGTTCTAAAAATTTATGAAGCCTGATGCACTGCATAGTCCACGTACTTGTTAGTTATAGTTGATCAGGAATAGCATGAGCTGTATCTTTATTCTTTTAATTTGGGAAAATCTTTTAATAGTTCATTTTTTCAAGTTCCTAGCTTTCTGATAAGTTTTTTT
>JAGVVM010020533.1:0-20488 GCA_019149425.1 Psidium friedrichsthalianum
AAAAAATGCAGCTCGCTACTTTCTTCTTCCTCTAGTTCAACAAAACGAAGACTATATGTGAATAAAGATAATTGCACGAATGGAAACTGTCTAGGCCTTTTTGTTACTATTTGCGGTTTTCTTATGATTCTTGGCTATTAAATTTCCTAGTTATACAAATTCTCCGAGCATGAAACTTTCTGATAGTTGTTTGATTCATCTTCTAGTTGGAACCAAATTGTAAGCTGACAGTATGGAATTGTGCCAATGTGCAAATTTCTATGTGGAGTTGAAATTTCTGGCAATAAAAGTGTAATTGGGAAGTTTCCATGCGTTATTAGGCTTTCTAAGTTTGTGCTAATATGATTCCAACCTGATGGTTTTGTTGTTTTGACCTCACATTTCTTACAAGAAAGGAGAATTGCAACCCTGTAGGAATATCTGAGTTGACAGCTTTGAACTGTCAATTCTTTTGTTTCATCCCAATGGAAGCATAGTACAAACTTCTATGGTAGACTGGTGATAGATTACTATCCTCGAGCATTTTTTTTTATATAGTTCAAGTATGCTCTGACTGTTTCTTGGTTAGCAGTCTGCGCATACTCGGATAGACTGTTTATATTGCATGTTGACATCCTACTTGAATTATATCCCTCCTTCTTCTCTCTCTGAAGCGCGATAGATTTATAATATTCATATACATTCTTGTTTGTATCAGTTCACTAAAGGTATAAGCTATTTGACAACATCAATGTTTTCCTTTTTCTTTACTTTTCAAAATAAGTAAGTTAGATTGTTCAAAAATAACTTGCAGATGGAGTAGTCCTGCCACAAGCCCTTTGCAACATTATGTCCACCCAATACTCCAGTCTAAAAAAAAAAAAGGAATCTGCAGAGAATCTACAAACTAAAGCCACTTGATACTCCAAAAATTGTTACAAGTTCTCCGATGACTCTCAATTACAAACTTGTCACTACTTCTTACACACGAGTTTATACGCACATCGACGACAACATATTTAAGAACTATCTGAATATGTGGGACAATCTCAGATTCATATAGCCTCTTGTTGACTCGTGCTTTTTATCATGTCATGATATCTTCTAGTGCTTGGTTGGGTTCCTAGTTATGAATCTACTTCATTCTTTCGGCTGTGGAATGTTTTCTATATTAAATTAGGCTGCCACTTATAAGTCATTTCCCATTTTTCTGTAGCTTCTTGTTGGGGCCCTGCATTTTTCCTGAGGCAGAGTCACCTTCATCTAATGAGAATTTGAGTTCAAGAATATTTAGCTAGTATACTGTGTTTTGTTTAGCTTCATCCATTAACTAGCACTTTCTCTTTGGTAACAGCACTCAAGAGTGCTTCAAAGCATCGTGGAGTTCACACAAACCAGTTCATTTGAAGGCAAAGTTATCTACCCTCAGGACAGCTGAACCCCTTGGTGATGGTTGGCAATATTGTCTGAAGAAAGGACAGCATCGGACACCAAAACTTCCCCACTTTGATTGGACGGGGTATGTCCGTTGGGTACTGTTTCCTTGTAATCTTTGTCCCTCAAGTTGTAATCATATTCTTGTCTGTGCTGTTGAGTGCACCTATGCAGAGTCAAATAGGGAGATTTTGTCTATGAACCTTTGTCTGTAACTGCCTGCATAAATTAGTTCATGCATGGCACCACAATGCCTCTTCGGGACATGTATGGTATTGGCATTGCAGTAAAAGTGGGCACATTGTGTGAAATTGAGGAAATAAAATCAGTGCAACTTAAGTCAGATTTACACCATAGCAGTGACCAGAAGAAGCTTTATAAGTTACTAGATTGGAAGCAGCTAAGATCTTGAGTTTATTTCACAATGGAACCTCTCCTATTTGAACTTCTGCAGGAACTCAAGCAGCGCAGCCACAAGAGGGACTGCTTTTATGCCCTCCTGGAATCACAAAATGAATCAATGATAATTTTTCATGTTAATTTGATGTCTTATGGTTTCAAACATGAAAAGCATGTAATTTTAAGATTATCCAAATAAGAAGGATCTCCCTGCTCAAACTCTAACAGATCCTAGCAGTGAAGATGAGACTAAGCAAGGTTTTTCTACTCATCCAACAATGGAACAACAGGATCATGATTTGAGTTTTGAGGTCAAGAAAACTACGTGAGGGCATAATAACATCTATACATACAACATCCATAGCTACCATTAAGTTCTGCAGTTTCCTTCAATTAAGTGAATAAAAGGGTCCCGCTTACTTTTGAGCAACATTGCCTGCATTAGATATAATGCTGTCGAAAGTCTGGTCCTTACCTTTTTAAAATTTTGGTTCTTAATAAGGATTTTCATCATTGAAGATGTTAGCCCGAGGTGGTGCAGATGTGAATATATGTTTGCACCTTCACTTTCCATTTTCCTTTTCTTTCAGTACACACTTACCATTTCTCATTGAACATATTTGTTTCATTCTTTTCTGGCAGGACGCTAAGGCCATACCCCATATCTAGTATGCGTTCTGTACCTTATCATATCAATCAACCTGATTGGGCAGTTGATGTAAGTTGCTCGATTAGGTTGTTTGTATATTATAGATGTTTTGCTGTCGTGTCTTCTCTTTTTCTCTTATTCCTCAGTTCTGCTGAAATCTTTTGATATGTTGAGCTGGTCCATTATTACTGTGAACATGTTCATTCTGCAAATTGTTGCATGTGATCATGGGGGGCACACGCACCAAAAAGAAGCAATGCTGCATGCACATGCAACAGCACGAGCATCAGTACACTAGTACTTTTTGTTGTTTTCTGACTTCTTTTTGCTGTTCTTTTTTGTTTGTTTTTATCTCTGTAGGGTATCCCTAAAATTGAGCCCAACAGTGACCTTCAGCACGTTGTTGAGGTAAGACTGTGTATGAGATATTAGGATATTTTTGAAGAATGACAGATATAAGATTTAACCTTTGTGAGATGACCTTCAGTTGAGTGGTATCTAAGTTTATTCCCTTTTCATGCACATCTGGTTTTTGTATTCTTTGACAGATCAAAAGTCCTGAGCAGATTGAGAGGATGAGAGAGACTTGTCGAGTAAGTGAATTTTCTCTTGCCATTGTCTGCCAAGATTTATTGCACCACTGTCTTCTTATGTGTCACGGGCATTGCATTTTTATCGGGTGGACAGTCTACTGGCGGATATCTTCAAGATGTTCTAAAAATTTATGAAGCCTGATGCACTGCATAGTCCACGTACTTGTTAGTTATAGTTGATCAGGAATAGCATGAGCTGTATCTTTATTTTTTTAATTTGGGAAAATCTTTTAATAGTTCATTTTTTCAAGTTCCTAGCTTTCTGATAAGTTTTTGCTAATTGCTACCAAGTAATTTTTGTTATGTCAAGTTCTTATTCATTGTGCATGAATTGGAGTATGTTTTCGGAGGGGTTCTTCTGTCTTCAACAATTTGTTCTTCAGATTGCCAGGGAAGTTTTGGATGCAGCTGCTCGCATTGTTAGACCTGGTGTTACAACAGATGAAATTGATCGAGTTGTCCATGACGCAACTATTGCTGCAGGTATGGCGATGGATTTTTTGCTTCACTAGTATGTTTGTGACTGCAGCTGCTTTTGATCTTCCTGCTTATCTTTTCTGCAAGGATGGCGGCAGTTCGTAATCACCTGCTTGATGATTTTCATTTTTCTTTTTGTTTTTGATATTTATTAAGCATGTCTATTTACCTTCAGATCTTCTGCTGGAACCAATTAAGCTTTTATTTGTGTGATTATTTGAGCAATCCATTTTCATTTTCGATAAGTCAGTCTTTGAAAATATGTGCGGGGCAACATTCAGTGATTTACTTTTTCACCTAGATGGTCAGATTTAACATATCTATTCCCATTTTCCTTTTTGCTTATCTAACTACAGTTTTTGTCAATTTCATAGCTATTATTATTAGCCTAGGACATTTGACATAAATTAAAGGGCAGGACATGATCACTCTCCCTTTTATCTGAACCTACTTCTAACATGTTAGCGCTGATATCTAGATGTTGATCAACTTTTCGAGCTACTTGACCAAGGCTTACTGCGGTGATAGATGATGCTTTAAAAAAGGTTATATGTTAATTATAGAATTTTGCGGCATATGACATGACTTACCTAAGGTTTTATTTGGGGGTAGACCAAGGTCATTGTGCAGAAGTCAAACGAGGAATGGTAGGAATTTCCAGACAGTTTCCTTTCTGAGGAAGATGAGCCCATAATTTAAAACAACCTTCGCGTTATCCTTGTTGACTTGTTCTTCCTATATTGTGAAACATGCTTTCCGTTTTCCCAACATCTTCCATCCGGATGTTCATTAATTGCATTTGATTTCCCTAGAGCCTTGTAAACAATTTTTATGCTGCTAACTTCAGTTTCACGTGATTACAGGAGCATATCCATCTCCTCTAAATTATCACTTCTTTCCAAAGTCATGCTGCACGTAGGTACTCTTCTTTTTTCATTCTCACTGTCTGAAATAATAAAGATGGATCAAACTGCTTCAATGTCTTTGTTCCTTTAGGTCTGTTAACGAAGTAATTTGCCATGGAATTCCAGATGCCAGGTACTCTCTCTACAGTCAGATAAATACATGTTCTGGTCTGTCCTGCTTAAATTATGTTATTGAGTCTATTCTTGTGTGTGAACATGCCAGTGCCTTCTTCCTTTTTTCCGTTTTTCTTTTTCAATTGAGGTGGTATGGGCATCTTTGTGTGTTGTGAGTATAGAGGTTATGTAGTTTTGGTATCCTTTATATGAATGATACAGTAGTACATTTTTGTTGTCTAGATAGACATTCTATGTCCCATTGGGCTGAATGGTGAACAATTAATAAATAGCTTCAACCAAAAAAAAAATAATAAATAGCTACTTGCAAAAACAATTGACAGAGGCGTCACATGGAATAACTGGCTCTACAGGAAAAAGGCACATCAAAGGAATTGCCAAAAAGGAACTTGTCTATATTATAAAATGCATTGCCTTCTCTATGCTTAGTAGAGACTTTGCATTACAAAAAGCTGCTTACTATGGAAGAGCTTTGTGGCTTAGTGGGATGGAGCCTTTGGTGAGTTGTGTTGAGAAGATGTCGCTTGCTTTACGACTATTAGCATTGCGAAACTTTGGTTTTGCATGGTGATTTTGTAATTTACTTGAAACTGAAGATCTTTGATTGATTTCACTGTAAATACATGATTGCCAGACACCAGTTTCTTTCGAAATTTCAGCCATGCACTCTTCATCGTTCACGTCATTAGGGTTAATGCTAGTTTCTTTCGAGATTTTTCGGTTGCCTCATCTTAGGAGTGTCAAAAGTACCCTAACCGAATCGAAAATTTCGGGTTTATTCAGTTCGGTTCTCTTTTTTGTTTGGATAATAGCTTCGAGCTGATATCATAACGGTTCAGTTCGGATCATAAATAAATCCAGAACAAACCGAAGCACAGCAAAAAACCTTTAGTTTCCACTCTTCCTTCCGGTCTTCACTCTTGCTTTGGAGAAGCCAAATCCATCGCTTCATCTACTCCCAGACAGCACTGTCATCTGGTCCTCTTAACGGCCATGGGGGCCACCAACATTCTCTCCCTCTCCACCACCATCCAGTCCGGCAAAGCCCTCACCCCCAGCCCATCCCCAACCACCTCCTTCACCTGCTCCACACCTTACATGCCACCACCACCACCTCACCTGCCTCCAACCGCTTCCCACCCTCCACCTCCACCTCCACCACCACCACCACAAACCCCACTGGCACCATCCCCTCTGATCTGCTCCTCCAGTCCGAGCTCGAAGGCGAAGGGTGGAGCCTCAGATTTTGCTCCACACAAGATTGATTCCTTCAACGACTTGGTAAGATTTTGCTCTGGCCTTAGCATTCCTTCGATGGATCTAGCCTCAGATTTTGTGTGGAGGAGTAAATTGGTGGCAAAGGATCTAGCAAAGGCAGGAAGATGGTTGGGACTTTTATGGTAGTCTAGAATGAGGTGAGCCAGAGGAATTAGTGAACCAGAGGAAAGGTGGGAACAATGGAAGGAGGGACCTATAAAAAAAAAAAATAACCGAAAACATGAACCATGTTCAAGGTTCGGGTTCTTCACAGTTCAGGTCACGGTTCGGTCACAATTCGGGTCACAATGACCATGTACCTTTAATTTTCGGTTCGGAACCCAAACTAAACCATACCATTGACACCCTTACTTTTCAGCAGTTGCTTATGTCAGCCACAGTTTACCAACGCAATGAATTTTTCCAGTTTGTGCACTCGTGATTTGACTGTGGACATTTATGCACAATAAATGCGCAGGCATAAAACTTAGTGCATTAATGCATGCGCAAGCATACATTTGTGTGAATGTGATCGACATAATCTCATAATACTTGCGTATGCACATAGTTGTTTTTCTCTGGGTTGTCATTGGGATGGCAAGAGGGCTAGCGCAGAATTTGGTATGAGAAGACTGCGTGTTTGTGCTCCTTAGATTCAGATAAATGAAATATAGTTAAATGTACATCTTTCAATCAAAGACGAGCAGCTTGATGAGAGAATGCTAATGTTCAATTGAGTTAGATCATCATCAAGTTAACAGGCTATATTGCCAACATTCAGAAGTACTATGAAATGTGCTGGAATTTGGTTTCTGTCTAATGCGGTCAATTTTCTAACTGTCTTAATATTCAATCTACTCTTTCCATTGTATGTGGACTCATGCTGATTGATTAAGTGAGAGACATGGGATTTTTTGCTGTTCATGCATCTTTCTCTTGCATGTTTTAGCTGTGTAAATGGTCAAGGTTCTCTTCTCAGTGCCTCAAGTCTTCTTTTATATCTTCGGCCACCTTTCCATATTTTGACATTACTCATTCTTACATTCTAATTACTTTAGGAAACTCGAGGATGGTGACATTGTGAATGTTGATATCACCGTGTATTACAAAGGTGTCCATGGTAGGAATCCCTTCCATAGCATTTTCTTAAAGTGCAGGTTTTCATCTTTGACCCCTGTATCAACTGATAAGAGCAGGTGATCTCAACGAAACATTCTTTGTGGGAAACGTTGATGAAACATCCAAGCAGCTAGTGCAATGTACTTACGAATGCCTGGAAAAAGCAATATCCATAGGTGTGCTTCCTTTCCCTCCTTGTGCAGAGTTTCTACTGATGCTGTTAATTACTTGCTACCATGTTCTGTGCCGTTGTAACCTGATCATAGCTGTAAAGCCTGAGTTACTGATTTATCATTTGTTTCATTGTTCTACACGGCGAAATTTGAATTCTGATTTTGCTACTTCTTAATGCAGTGAAACCTGGTGTTCGTTTTCGTGAAATTGGAGAAGTCATCAATCGTCATTCCTCTATGTCAGGTTTCTCTGTGGTAATATACAACTCTCTTGCGTATCCATGTTTCGATTCTCTTCTTCCCTCATGCAGATATATGTAGTGTTCAAGTATGATTAATTATCCTTTTTTTTCATGTGAAAAAAGGTGAAATCAATCTGTGGTCATGGTATTGGAGAGCTCTTTCATTGTGCGCCGAATATTCCTCATTATGGAAGTATCCTTCTTATGGCTGCTCTTTGACTCAACATATATGTGCTTCGCGTTCAGCTTTCTGGACAATAAACAGATATGGGACAGAATTAGTTTACCGGTAATTGCTATCAATGGTTATTCTCCTCTGTGTTCCTTAAAATATGCAGGAAATAAAGCTGTTGGAGTGATGAAGGCTGGACAGACATTTACTATCGAACCGATGATTAATGCAGGTATTCTTTCAGATAATTTGTATGCGGCCTTCTCTCGAATTATATTTTCTTTCACTGAATGACCTACCTCGTAATTCACTTGCTTGATAATTGGTTAACAGGAGTTTGGCGTGATAGAATGTGGCCTGATGGATGGACTGCTGTTACAGCCGATGGCAAACGAAGCGCCCAGTTTGAGCACACTCTGTTGGTAATAACATCACATTTTGTTTGCAAAAAAAAATGGTAGAAGAGAAAGGCTGTGATCAAATTGGGGGAAAAACGCTGAGTTTTGAGTTGATGGGAATTTTACTGGGGTGGCATGGCAGTGGTAACCTGCTGATTTTCATATAACTTGGGCATATCTCTCTTCTATTAGATGGTTGCATTAATCAATCTCAACGAAATTACATTTATCCTATAATACCACACAATGTCACTGTTGAGACATATTGATTAAACGCTGAAACTCAATGTGATGAGCAAGGTCCATACACGCTAAAGTCAGCCAAGCAAATGGAGGGAATTTGGTTCTGCCTGTAGAATATATTCGTCTGTGTGGTTTAGCCAATCAAGTGCTATTCTTGTTTTTTGTTTTTCGTTTAGTAAGAGTGTAGGACATACTTACCATGCTAGAATCGAAATATGTACAGTACAATTTTGATATTAGTACTTATGGTCTTTGATTCCACAACTAAGGCATTTCATTTAGTTTACCTTATGTCGGTCACTGTATTAACAAATTGATAGCTGCTATATTTCATTGCTTTGAGTGATCCACTTTCCACATCGCCTGTTTAGGTGACCGAGAATGGAGTAGAGGTGCTCACGGCAAGGTTGCCCTCGTCCCCTGATGTGTTTCCCTGGCTCAAGCCATGACTTACTGGAGGTGAATGACAACCGCCATCAACTACGAAGTTTTTGCGGTCAAAGATTTTCAATTTGAAGCGTCAGAGCCAGATTGAGAGTGGCGCTTGTTTTATCAGAGGACATCTTGACAAGTTACTGCACAATTTTTTTTTCAGGGTTTGCAATTTTGATCTCGATTCCTGGATTGTGGTAAAGGGTCTTTCGTGTAATTTGATTAATCGAGAAGCTTGCATGCAAAAATCACTAGCAAGGAATGTTCGATATTCATTTTCTGCATGTTTTAGTGACTTCACCGTGGAAAACTGTCATAGCGGTATCGTGCTAAGGATGTGGATGAGTTTGGACGTCCATTTCTCCTGATTTTATTCATAACAAGCTTCTGCATTGTCGAGGTAAATGAAGTCATGCTTCATTCTAACTTGATTCATGAACCTTCGAACTAATTTAAGGCACGTGTACATATTAAGGTTTCATTTGATTTGCAAAAATAAGTGAATTTTCTTGAATATGCAGGTCAGATAAATGTTTCTCGCCCTTGTGTGTTTATTAGGCAGCTATGCTGTTGACTGCTATGGCACATTGTTTATTTTGGTTGAGGGTGGGGAAACTTTATGTCTGCTCGGTCATTTTTAGCAGTATTTTCTGTTTATGCTAGCTACTTGATTGATGATAGTTGGACCTATAAAGCAATTTCACACATTTGTTTCTTCAGCCAATTGCTGGAGTTTGTATCAGATTACTTGCGATAGGAACGAAGGAAAGTATGTTTTCTTTAATCTAGTTCGATGCTGAATTATTGGTATGACCCTACTTTATGATATCAATGCAGGCTCATACGTCAATGTTTTGCAATGGCCTTCTAGATTCTCTGGCCATTGAATTGAAAGGGTCAAAGGACTTCACCAAGTTATATTCAGATTGCCATACTAGGGTTTATAGCTTCAGTTTCAGAGCCAGTGAACTCAAGAGCCTTCTCTCATCTGCTGACCTTTCTTGGACATCGATACCCTAAGGTGGGTTCTCCTTGAGCAATTTCCTACGCTAGTTTCCTTGAGTTGTACTCTCAACCAAGTAATGGAAGTTCCAGTTTTCCGGTTTGTTAGTGGATTGACTAGACTCATTCCTTGTATGCCCATCGATAATTAATGGCAGATGGTAGTCACCAGAGGGACGCTGACCATCATTAAGGTGGCAATCTTGTCCAGAGGACAATGAATGCAGTCGAAGTCATTTCCTGTATCTTAGCATAAGATACAGAATAGATACCAGCTAACTGCAAAGCTCATCATATGGTTCGGATAATTTGCCAGAAGTGATCGACTCGAAGCCGTCTGACAAGCTATACACAAGTAAAGCTCTACTGCTGTCCGTTGAACACTGGCTTAGGCTGCTAAGCTGCCAGGCACCATCTCTTCTACTTCACAAGTCTTCTGGATTTTGAGTGATTTATATCAATTGGCTCATTCCTTTTTAGGAGCGGTTTTGTGCCTGGCTAGGAAAAAGTTCATTTTTGCACCCAAATCAAACTTTCCATCTCCTGTGGGACTTGTGAATTTAGAAGAGATGGTGCCTGGCAGCTTAGCAGCCTAAGCCAGTGTTCAACGGACAGCAGTAGAGCTATTACTTGTGTATAGCTTGTCAGACGGCTTCGAGTCGATCACTTCTGGCAAATTATCCGAACCATATGATGAGCTTTGTAGTATAGCTGGTATCTATTCTGTATCTTATGCTATGATACAGGAAATGACTTCGACTGCATTCATTGTTTCCGACTATGGGTTGCCACATTAATGATGGTCAGCGTCCCTCTGGTGACTACCCGCGGCCATTAATTACCCATGGTAGAAGGCTCTTTTCCAACCTCATGAACCGGACAGGCTAGGCCAACATTACCAGCTATGAAAAAAGGGACCGCCTTCTTGTTGGAAAGTAATGAGTACCTATTGAGATGCCGAAGACAATTTCCCAGATAGATGGGCGTAAATCCATGTGGTCTTTAAGCACTCCAAAAATATTTGATCCTTGAATATGGATCTGCCACATCCAATTCTAGTAAATATGCTTCCTACAAGAGATGTTTATTCATTCTAGGCGGTCATTGCATATTCGAATATTCACTTTTAAACGAATCCAAAACTAAGTCAAACTAATACCAATCTCAAAAAGTTGGATGAGCGTTACTTTCTCTCTTTATTTCGTGAAAAGTGAATGATATAAAAAAAATATTTTTAAAAAATGATCACATCTATTGCTTGAAATAATTAATCAATGATTTCAATAAAAAATATCATCATTACCAACAACACTTTCTGTCTAAACATATATATAAAACGATGAAATTCTATTCATCATTCATTTTTCTAAGCGATATAATCAACCATTTATTATTGTTTTCTAAATCACTTATTTTTGCAAATCAAATGAAACCTTAATATGTACACGTGCCTTAAATTGTTCGAAGGTTTATGAATCAAGTTAGAATGAAGCAGACTTCATTTACCTCGACAATGCAGAAGCTTGTTATGAATAAAATCAGGAGAAATGGACGTCCAAACTCATCCACATCCTTAGCACGATACCGCTATGACAGTTTTCCACGGTGAAGTCACTAAAACATGCAGAAAATGAATATCGAACATTCCTTGCTAGTGATTTTTGCATGCAAGCTTCTCGATTAATCAAATTACACGAAAGACCCTTTTACCACAATCCAGGAATCGAGATCAAAATTGCAAACCCTGAAAAAAAAATTGTGCAGTAACTTGTCAAGATGTCCTCTGATAAAACAAGCGCCACTCTCAATCTGGCTCTGACGCTTCAAATTGAAAATCTTTGACCGCAAAAACTTCGTAGTTGATGGCGGTTATCATTCACCTCCAGTAAGTCATGGCTTGAGCCAGGGAAACACATCAGGGGACGAGGGCAACCTTGCCGTGAGCACCTCTACTCCATTCTCGGTCACCTAAACAGGCGATGTGGAAAGTGGATCACTCAAAGCAATGAAATATAGCAGCTATCAATTTGTTAATACAGTGACCGACATAAGGTAAACTAAATGAAATGCCTTAGTTGTGGAATCAAAGACCATAAGTACTAATATCAAAATTGTACTGTACATATTTCGATTCTAGCATGGTAAGTATGTCCTACACTCTTACTAAACGAAAAACAAAAAACAAGAATAGCACTTGATTGGCTAAACCACACAGACGAATATATTCTACAGGCAGAACCAAATTCCCTCCATTTGCTTGGCTGACTTTAGCGTGTATGGACCTTGCTCATCACATTGAGTTTCAGCGTTTAATCAATATGTCTCAACAGTGACATTGTTGTGGTATTATAGGATAAATGTAATTTCGTTGAGATTGATTAATGCAACCATCTAATAGAAGAGAGATATGCCCAAGTTATATGAAAATCAGCAGGTTACCACTGCCATGCCACCCCAGTAAAATTCCCATCAACTCAAAACTCAGCGTTTTTCCCCCAATTTGATCACAGCCTTTCTCTTCTACCATTTTTTTGCAAACAAAATGTGATGTTATTACCAACAGAGTGTGCTCAAACTGGGCGCTTCGTTTGCCATCGGCTGTAACAGCAGTCCATCCATCAGGCCACATTCTATCACGCCAAACTCCTGTTAACCAATTATCAAGCAAGTGAATTACGAGGTAGGTCATTCAGTGAAAGAAAATATAATTCGAGAGAAGGCCGCATACAAATTATCTGAAAGAATACCTGCATTAATCATCGGTTCGATAGTAAATGTCTGTCCAGCCTTCATCACTCCAACAGCTTTATTTCCTGCATATTTTAAGGAACACAGAGGAGAATAACCATTGATAGCAATTACCGGTAAACTAATTCTGTCCCATATCTGTTTATTGTCCAGAAAGCTGAACGCGAAGCACATATATGTTGAGTCAAAGAGCAGCCATAAGAAGGATACTTCCATAATGAGGAATATTCGGCGCACAATGAAAGAGCTCTCCAATACCATGACCACAGATTGATTTCACCTTTTTTCACATGAAAAAAAAGGATAATTAATCATACTTGAACACTACATATATCTGCATGAGGGAAGAAGAGAATCGAAACATGGATACGCAAGAGAGTTGTATATTACCACAGAGAAACCTGACATAGAGGAATGACGATTGATGACTTCTCCAATTTCACGAAAACGAACACCAGGTTTCACTGCATTAAGAAGTAGCAAAATCAGAATTCAAATTTCGCCGTGTAGAACAATGAAACAAATGATAAATCAGTAACTCAGGCTTTACAGCTATGATCAGGTTACAACGGCACAGAACATGGTAGCAAGTAATTAACAGCATCAGTAGAAACTCTGCACAAGGAGGGAAAGGGAAGCACACCTATGGATATTGCTTTTTCCAGGCATTCGTAAGTACATTGCACTAGCTGCTTGGATGCTTCATCAACGTTTCCCACAAAGAATGTTTCGTTTAGATCACCTGCTCTTATCAGTCGATACAGGGGTCAAAGATGAAAACCTGCACTTTAAGAAAATGCTATGGAAGGGATTCCTACCATGGACACCTTTGTAATACACGGTGACATCAACATTCACAATATCACCATCCTCGAGTTTCCTGAAGTAATTAGAATGTAAGAATGAGTAATGTCAAAATATGGAAAGGTGGCCGAAGATATAAAAGAAGACTTGAGGCACTGAGAAGAGAACCTTGACCATTCACACAGCTAAAACATGCAAGAGAAAGATGCATGAACAGCCAAAAATCCCATGTCTCACACTTAATCAATCAGCATGAGTCCACATATAAGGGAAAGAGGAGATTGAATATTAAGACAATTAGAAAATTGACCATCATTAGACAGAAACCTAATTCCAGCACATTTCATAGTACTTCTGAATGTTGGCAATATAGCCTGTTAACTTGATGATGATCTAACTCAATTGAACATTAGCATTCTCTCATCAAGCTGCTCGTCTTTGATTGAAAGATGTTCATTTAACTGTACTTCATTTATCTGAATCTAAGGAGCACAAACACGCAGTCTCTCATACCAAATTCTGCACTAGCCCTCTTGGCATCCCAAGGACAACCCAGAGAAAAACAACTATGTGCATACACAAGTATTATGACATTACGTCAATCACATTCACACAAATGTATGCGAGCGCATGCATTAATACACAAAGTTTTATGCCTGCGCACTTATTGTGCATAAATGTCCACAGTCAAATCACGAGTGCACAAACTGGAAAAATTTATTGCGTTGGTAACCTATGGCTGACATAAGCAACTGCTCAGAAGTAAGGGTATCAATGGTATGGTTTGGTTTGGGTTCCGAATAAAAAATTAAAGGTACATGGTTATTGTGACCCGAACCGTGACCTGAACTGTGAAGAACCCGAACCTTGAACATGGTTCATGTTTTCGGTTATTATTTTTTTTTATAGGTCCCTCCTTCCATAATTGCCACCTTTCCTCTGGTTCACTAATTCCTCTGGCTCACCTCATTCTAGACTACCATAAAAGTCCCAACCATCTTCCTGCCTTTGCTAGATCCTTTGCCACCAATTTACTCCTCCATACAAAATCTGAGGCTGGATCCATCGAAGGCATGCTAAGGCCAGAGCAAAATCTTACCAAGATGTCGAAGGAATCAATCTTGTGTGGAGCAAAATCTGAGGCTCCACCCTTCGCCTTCGAGCTGGGATTGGAGGAGCAGATTGGAGGGGATGGTGCCGGTGGGTTTGTGGTGGTGGTGGTGGAGGTGGAGGTGGAGGGTGGGAAGCGGTTGGAGGCAGGTGAGGTGGTTGATGGTGGCATGTAAGGTGTGGAGCCGGTGAAGGAGGTGGTCGGGGATGGACTGGGGGTGAGGGCTTTGCCGGACTGGATGGTGGTGGAGAGGGAGAGAATGTTGACGGCCCCCCTGGCCATTAGGAGGACCAGATGACAGGGCGGTCTGGGAGTAGACGAAGCGATGGATTTGGCTTCTCTGAAGCAAGAGTAAAGACCAGAAGGAAGTGGGAAACTAAAGGGTTTTTGCTGTGCTTCGGTTTGTACTGGATTTATTTATGATCCAAACCGTGATGATATCAGCTCGAAGATATTATCCAAACAAAAAAGAGAATCAAACTGAATAAACCTGAAATTTTCAATTCGGTTAGGGTATTTTGACACTCCTAACATGAGGCAACGGAAAAATCTCCACAAAGTCCTGCTATCAGGTAACCTAGAAGCAAGCACATTATGGCATTAATCCTAATGAAGTGAACGATGAAGAATGCATGGCTGAAATTTCGAAAGAAACTGGTGTCTAACGATCATGTATTTACAGTTAAATCAATCAAAGATCTTCAGTTTCAAGAAAATTACAAAATCACCATCCAAAACCAAAGTTTCGCAATGCTAATAGTCGTAAAGCAAGCGACATCTACTGAACACAACTCACCAAAGGCTCCATCCGACTAAGCCACAAAGCTCTTCCAGAGTTAGCAGTTTTTTGTAATGCAAAGTCTCTACTAAGCAGAGAGAAGCCATATATGCATTTTATAATATAGAAAAGTTCCTTTTTGGCAATTTCTTTGATGTGCCTTTTTCCTGTAGAGCCAGTTATTCCATGTGACGCCTCTGTCAATTGTTTTTGCAAGTAGCTATTTATTAATTGTTTTTTTTTTTTTTTGGTTGAAGCTATTTATTAATTGTTCACCATTCAGCCCAATGGGACATAGAATGTCTATCTAGACAACAAAAATGTACTACTGTATCATTCATAAAAGGATACCAAAACTACATAACCTCTATACTCACAACACACAAAGATGCCCATACCACCTCAATTGAAAAAGAAAAACGGAAAAAAGGAAGAAGGCACTGGCATGTTCACACACAAGAATAGACTCAATAACATACTTTAAGCAGGACAGACCAGAACATGTATTTATCTGACTGTAGAGAGAGTACCTGGCATCTGGAATTCCATGGCAAATTACTTCGTTAACAGACCTAAAGGAACAAAGACATTGAAGCAGTTTGATCCATCTTAATTATTTCAGACAGTGAGAATGAAAAAAGAAGAGTACCTACGTGCAGCATGACTTTGGAAAGAAGTGATAATTTAGAGGAGATGGATATGCTCCTGTAATCACGTGAAACTGAAGTTAGCAGCATAAAAATTGTTTACAAGGCTCTAGGGAAATCAAATGCAATTAATGAACATCCGGATGGAAGATGTTGGGAAAACGGAAAGCATGTTTCACAATATAGGAAGAACAAGTCAACAAGGATAACGCGAAGGTTGTTTTAAATTATGGGCTCATCTTCCTCAGAAAGGAAACTGTCTGGAAATTCCTACCATTCCTCGTTTGACTGCTGCACATTGACCTTGGTCTACCCCCAAATAAAACCTTAGGTAAGTCATGTCATATGCCGCAAAATTCTATAATTAACATATAACCTTTTTTAAAGCATCATCTATCACCGCAGTAAGCCTTGGTCAAGTAGCTCGAAAAGTTGATCAACATCTAGATATCAGCGCTAACATGTTAGAAGTAGGTTCAGATAAAAGGGAGAGTGATCATGTCCTGCCCTTTAATTTATGTCAAATGTCCTAGGCTAATAATAATAGCTATGAAATTGACAAAAACTGTAGTTAGATAAGCAAAATGGAAAATGGGAATAGATATGTTAAATCTGACCATCTAGGTGAAAAAGTAAATCACTGAATGTTGCCCCGCACATGTTTTCAAAGACTGACTTATCGAAAATGAAAATGGATTGCTCAAATAATCAAAGCAGCTGCAGTCACAAACATACAGTGAAGCAAAAAAGATCCATCACACATACCTACAGCAGCATAGTTGCGTCATGGACAACTCGATCAATTTCATCTGTTGTAACACCAGGTCTAACAATGCGAGCAGCTGCATCCAAAACTTCCCTGGCAATCTGAAGAACAAATTGTTGAAGGCAGAAGAACCCCTCCGAAAACATACTCCAATTCATGCACAATGAATAAGAACTTGACATAACAAAAATTACTTGGTAGCAATTAGCAAAAACTTATCAGAAAGCTAGGAACTTGAAAAAATGAACTATTAAAAGATTTTCCCAAATTGAAAAAATAAAGATACAGTTCATGCTATTCCTGATCAACTATAACTACCAAGTACGTGGACTATGCAGTGCATCAGGCTTCATAAATTTTTAGAACATCTTGAAGATATCCGCCAGTAGACTGTCCACCCGATAAAAATGCAATGCCCGTGACACATAAGAAGACAGTGGTGCAATAAATCTTGGCAGACAATGGCAAGAGAAAATTCACTTACTCGACAAGTCTCTCTCATCCTCTCAATCTGCTCAGGACTTTTGATCTGTCAAAGAATACAAAAACCAGATGTGCATGAAAAGGGAATAAACTTAGATACCACTCAACTGAAGGTCATCTCACAAAGGTTAAATCTTATATCTGTCATTCTTCAAAATGATATCCTAATATCTCATACACAGTCTTACCTCAACAACGTGCTGAAGGTCACTGTTGGGCTCAATTTTAGGGATACCCTACAGAGATAAAAACAAACAAAAAAGAACAGCAAAAAGAAGTCAGAAAACAACAAAAAGTACTAGTGTACTGATGCTCGTGCTGTTGCATGTGCATGCAGCATTGCTTCTTTTTGGTGCGCGTGCCCCCATGATCACATGCAACAATTTGCAGAATGAACATGTTCACAGTAATAATGGACCAGCTCAACATATCAAAAGATTTCAGCAGAACTGAGAAATAAGGGAAAAAGAGAAGACATGACAGCAAAACATCTATAATATACAAACAACCTAATCAAGCAACTTACATCAACTGCCCAATCAGGTTGATTGATATGATAAGGTACAGAACGCATACTAGATATGGGGTATGGCCTTAGCGTCCTGCCAGAAAAGAATGAAACAAATATGTTCAATGAGAAATGGTAAGTGTGTACTGAAAGAAAAGGAAAATGGAAAGTGAAGGTGTAAACATATATTCACATCTGCACCACCTCGGGCTAACATCTTCAATGATGAAAATCCTCATTAAGAACCATTTTTGTGGGATCACTGCCAATTGTTCCAAAAACTTAAGCTATTGGATGAAGGCGTGGTTTAATATTTAATTATTCCAACACTCCCCCTCACGCTTAATCTGGTCTTTTTGCCTAGTACTAAGCATGAAAATATATCATTGGGGAGACAAATAGGAGCCTAGAAGAATTTGAACTCAGGACCCCCTACTCTGATACCATGTGAGATTTTCGTGGGATCACTGCCACTGTTCTAAAAGCTTAAGTTATTAAATGAAGGCATGGTTTAATATTTAATTATTCTAACACTTATTAAGAACCAAAATTTTAAAATGGTAAGGACCAGACTTTTGACAGCATTATATTTAATGTAGGCAATGTTGCTCAAAAGTAAGCGGGACCTTTTTATTCACTTAATTGAAGGAAACTGCAGAACTTAATGGAAGCTATGGATGTTGTATGTATAGGTGTCATTATGCCCTCATGTGGTTTTTTTGACCTCAAAACTCAAATCATGTTCCTGTTGTTCCATTGTTGGACGAGTAGAAAAACCTTGCTTAGTCTCATCTTCACTGCCAGAGTCTGTAAGAGTTCGAGCAGGGAGATCCTTCTTATTTGGATAATATTAAAATTATATGCTTTTCATGTTCGAAACCATAAGACCTCAAATTAACATGAAAAATTATCATTGATTCATTTTGTGATTCCAGGAGCGCATAAAAGAAGTCCCTCTTGTGGCTGTGCTGCTTGAGTTCCTGGAGAAGTTCAAACAGGAGAGGTTCCATGTGAAATAAACTCAAGATCTTAGCTGCTTCCAATCTAGTAACTTGTAAAGCTTCTTCTGGTCGCTGCTACGTTGTAAATCTGACATAACTTGCACTGATTTTATGTCCTCAATTTCACACAATGTGCCCACTTTTACTGCAATGCCAATATCATACATGTCCTGAAGAGACATTGTGGTGCCAAGCATGAATTAATTTATCCAGGCAGTTACAGACAAGGGTTCAGAGGCAAAATCTCGCTATCTGACTCTGCATAGGTGCACTCAACAGCACAGACAAGAATATGATTACAACTTGAGGTACAAAGATTACAAGGAAACAGTACACAACGGACATACCCCGTCCAATCAAAATGGGGAAGCTTTGGTGTCCGACGCTCTCCTTTCTTCAGACAATATTGCCAACCGTCACCAAGGGGTTCAGCTGTCCCGAGGGTAGACAACTTTGCCTTCAAATGAACTGGTTTGTGTGAACTCCACGATGCTTTGAAGCACTCTTGAGTGCTGTTACCAAATGAATTTAATATTACATAGTTTGCAAGAGAAAGTGCTAGTTAATAGATGAAGCTAAACAAAACACAGTATACTAGCTAAATATTCTTGAACTCAAATTCTCATTAGATGAAGGTGACTCTGCCTCAGGAAAAATGCGGGCTCCAACAAGAAGCTACAGAAAAATGGGAAATGACTTTTAAGTGGCAGCCTAATTTAATATGGAAACGTTCCACAGCCGAAAGGATACGAGTGGATTCATAACTGGGAACCCAACCAAGCACTACAAGATATCACGACATGATAAAAAGCACGAGTCAACAAGTGGCTATATGAATCTGAGCTTGTCCCACATATTCAGATAGTTCTTAAATATGTTGTCATTGATGTGCGTATAAACTTGTGTGTAAGAAGTAGCGACAAGTCTGTAACTGAGAGCCATTGGAGAACTTGTAACAATTTTTGGAGTATCAAGTGGCTTTAGTTTGTAGATTCTCTGCAGATTCCTTTTTTTTTTAGACTGGAGTATTAGGTGGACATAATGTTGCACAGGGCTTGTGGCAGGACTACTCCATCAGTCGTTTTTGTACAAGCTAACTTACTTATTTTGAAAAGAAAAGAAAAAGGAAAACATTGATATTGTCAAATAGCTTATGCCTTTAGTGAACTGATACGAACAAGAATGTATATGAATATTATAAATCACTACATTGCACTTCAGAGAGAGAAGCAGAGGGATGTAATTCAAGTAAGGTGTCAACATGCAATATAAACAGTCTATCCGTGTATGCACAGACTGCTAAACCAAGAAACAGTCAGAGCATACTTGAACTGTAAATAAAAATGCTCGAGAATGAGTAATCTACCACCAGTCTACCATAAAGTTTGTACTATGCTTCCATTGGGATGAAACAAAAGAATTGACAGTTCAAAGCTATCAACTCACATATTCCTACAGAGGTGCAATTCTCCTTTCTGTAAGAAACGTGAGGTCAAAGCAACAGAACCATCAGGTTGGAATCATATTAGCACAAACTTAGAAAAGACCTAATACGCATGGAAACTTCCTATTAAACTTTTTATTGCTGAAATTTCAACTCCACATAGAAATTTGCACATTGGCACAATTGCAAACACTGTCAGCATACAATTGGGTCAAACCTACAAGATGGAATCAAACAACTATCATAAAGTTTCATTGCTCGGAGAATTTGTATAACTAGGAATTCACTAGCAGAATCATAATACACAAACGCAGATTGGTTATAACAAAAGCCGTAAACAGTTCCGTTGTGCAAACTATCTTTATTCCGTACCCAATATAGTTGTTAAAGGTCTTTGTTAAAGGGCATAAGGGTAAAATAGTCTTTGTGGGTCTATAAGTTGTATGATATAATCGTTTCTTGTCATCAAATCAAGATAAGCCGTTCTGTTAACATGGTAAGTAGCCTAATTAAGATCTAAACCTAGAGTTTTCGACATTACCAAAACCAACCAGATCTTGAACCCTAAAGTCCCCGGCAACACCAACTC
>JAGVVM010020534.1:0-12676 GCA_019149425.1 Psidium friedrichsthalianum
GGATACTTCCATAATGAGGAATATTCGGCGCACAATGAAAGAGCTCTCCAATACCATGACCACAGATTGATTTCACCTTTTTTCACATGAAAAAAAAGGATAATTAATCATACTTGAACACTACATATATCTGCATGAGGGAAGAAGAGAATCGAAACATGGATACGCAAGAGAGTTGTATATTACCACAGAGAAACCTGACATAGAGGAATGACGATTGATGACTTCTCCAATTTCACGAAAACGAACACCAGGTTTCACTGCATTAAGAAGTAACAAAATCAGAATTCAAATTTCGCGTGTAGAACAATGAAACAAATGATAAATCAGTAACTCAGCTTTACAGCTATGATCAGGTTACAACGGCACAGAACATGGAGCAAGTAATTAACAGCATCAGTAGAAACTCTGCACAAGGAGGGAAAGCGAAGCACACCTATGGATATTGCTTTTTCCAGGCATTCGTAAGTACATTGCACTAGCTGCTTGGATGTTTCATCAACGTTTCCCACAAAGAATGTTTCGTTGAGATCACCTGCTCTTATCAGTTGATACAGGGGTCAAAGATGAAAACTACTCCACTTTAAGAAAATGCTATGGAAGGGATTCCTACCATGGACACCTTTGTAATACACGGTGATATCAACATTCACAATGTCACCGTCCTCGAGTTTCCTAAAGTAATTAGAATGTAAGAATGAGTAACGTCAAAATATAAAAAATGTGGCCGAAGATATAAAAGAAGACTTGAGGCACTGAGAAGAAAACCTTGACCATTTACACAGCTAAAACATGCAAGAGAAAGATGCATGAACAGCAAAAAATCCCATGTCTCTCACTTAATCAATCAGCATGAGTCCACATACAAGGAAAGAGTAGATTGAATATTAAGACAGTTAGAAAATTGACCGCAATTAGACAGAAACCAAATTCCAGCACATTTCATAGTACTTCTGAATGTTGGGAATTTAGCCTGTTAAATGGATGATGATCTAACTCAATTGAACATTAGCATTCTCTCATCAAGCATGCTCGTCTTTGATTGAAAGATGTACATTTAACTATATTTCATTTATCTGAATCTAAGGAGCACAAACACGCAGTCTTCTCATACCAAATTCTGCGCTAGGCCTCTTGCCATCCCAATGACAACCCAGAGAAAAACAACTATGTGCATACGCAAGTATTATGAGATTATGTCGATCACATTCACACAAATGTATGCTTGCGCACAAATTAATGCACTAAGTTTTATGCCTGCGCATTTATTGTGCATAAATGTCCACAGTCAAATCACGAGTGCACAAACCGGAAAAATTCATTGCCATGGTAACTGTGGCTGATATAAGCAACTGCTGAAAAGTAAGGGTGTCAATGGTATGGTTTAGTTTGGGTTCCGAACCGAACATTAAAGGTACATGGTCATTGTGACCCGAACCGTGACCTGAACTGTGAAGAACCCGAACCTTGAACGCAGTTCATGTTTTCGGTTTTTTTTTTTTTTTATAGGTCCCTCCTTCCATTGTTCCCACCTTTCCTCTGGTTCACTAATTCCTCTGGCTCACCTCATTCTAGACACCACAGAAGTCCCAACCATCTTCCTGCCTTTGCTAGATCCTTCACCACCAATTTACTCCTCCACACAAAATCTGAGGCTAGATCCATCGAAGGAATGCTAAGGCCAGAGCAAAATCTTACCAAGTCGTTGAAGGAATCAATCTTGTGTGGAGCAAAATCTGAGGCTCAACCCTCCGCCTTTGAGCTCGGACTGGAGGAGCAGATCAGAGGGGATGGTGGGTTTGTGGTGTGGTGGTGGAGGTGGGAGGTAGAGGGTGGGTAGAGGTTGGAGGCAGGTGAGGTGGTGGGTCACATGTAAGGTGTGGAGCAGGTGAAGGAGGTGGTTGGGGATGGGCTGGGGGTGAGGGCTTTGCGGACTGGATGGTGGTGGAGAGGGAGAGAGAATGTTGGGGCCCCCTGGCCGTTAAGAGGACCAGATGACAGTGCTGTCTGGGAGTAGATGAAGCGATGGATTTGGCTTCTCCAAAGCAAGAGTGAAGACCGGAAGGAAGAGTGGAAACTAAAGGTTTTTGCTGTGCTTCGGTTTGTTCTGGATTTATTTATGATCCAAACCGTTATGATATCAGCTCGAAGCTATTATCCAAACAAAAAAGAGAACCGAACTGAATAAACCCGAAATTTTCGATTCGGTTAGGGTATTTTTGACACTCCTAAGATGAGGCAACCGAAAAATCTCGACAAAGTCGTGCTATCAGGTAACCTAGAAGCAAGCACATTATGGCATTAACCCTAATGACGTGAACGATGAAGAGTGCATGGCTGAAATTTCGAAAGAAACTGGTGTCTGGCAATCATGTATTTACAGTGAAATCAATCAAAGATCTTCAGTTTCAAGTAAATTACAAAATCACCATGCAAAACCAAAGTTTCGCAATGCTAATAGTCGTAAAGCAAGCGACATCTTCTCAACACAACTCACCAAAGGCTCCATCCCACTAAGCCACAAAGCTCTTCCATAGTAAGCAGCTTTTTGTAATGCAAAGTCTCTACTAAGCATAGAGAAGGCATATATGCATTTTATAATATAGACAAGTTCCTTTTTGGCAATTCCTTTGATGTGCCTTTTTCCTGTAGAGCCAGTTATTCCATGTGACGCCTCTGTCAATTGTTTTTGCAAGTAATTATTTATTATTTTTTTTTTGGGTGAAGCTATTTATTAATTGTTCACCATTCAGCCCAATGGGACATAGAATGTCTATCTAGACAACAAAATGTACTACTGTATCATTCATAAAAGGATACCAAAACTACATAACCTCTATACTCACAACACACAAAGATGCCCATACCACCTCAATTGAAAAAGAAAAACGGAAAAAAGGAAGAAGGCACTGGCATGTTCACACACAAGAATAGACTCAATAACATAATTTAAGCAGGACAGACCAGAACATGTATTTATCTGACTGTAGAGAGAGTACCTGGCATCTGGAATTCCATGGCAAATTACTTCGTTAACAGACCTAAAGGAACAAAGACATTGAAGCAGTTTGATCCATCTTTATTATTTCAGACAGTGAGAATGAAAAAAGAAGAGTACCTACGTGCAGCATGACTTTGGAAAGAAGTGATAATTTAGAGGAGATGGATATGCTCCTGTAATCACGTGAAACTGAAGTTAGCAGCATAAAAATTGTTTACAAGGCTCTAGGGAAATCAAATGCAATTAATGAACATCCGGATGGAAGATGTTGGGAAAACGGAAAGCATGTTTCACAATATAGGAAGAACAAGTCAACAAGGATAACGCGAAGGTTGTTTTAAATTATGGGCTCATCTCCTCAGAAAGGAAACTGTCTGGAAATTCCTACCATTCCTCGTTTGACTTCTGCACAATGACCTTGGTCTACCCCAAAATAAAACCTTAGGTAAGTCATGTCATATGCCGCAAAATTCTATAATTAACATATAACCTTTTTTAAAGCATCATCTATCACCGCAGTAAGCCTTGGTCAAGTAGCTCGAAAAGTTGATCAACATCTAGATATCAGCGCTAACATGTTAGAAGTAGGTTCAGATAAAAGGGAGAGTGATCATGTCCTGCCCTTTAATTTATGTCAAATGTCCTAGGCTAATAATAATAGCTATGAAATTGACAAAAACTGTAGTTAGATAAGCAAAAAGGAAAATGGGAATAGATATGTTCAATCTGACCATCTAGGTGAAAAAGTAAATCACTGAATGTTGTCCCGCATATTTTCAAAGACTGACTTATCGAAAATGAAAATGGATTGCTCAAATAATCAAAGCAGCTGCAGTCACAAACATACCAGTGAAGCAAAAAATCCATCACCATACCTAGCAGCAATAGTTGCGTCATGGACAACTCGATCAATTTCATCTGTTGTAACACCAGGTCTAACAATGCGAGCAGCTGCATCCAAAACTTCCCTGGCAATCTGAAGAACAAATTGTTGAAGACAGAAGAACCCCTCCAAAACATACTCCAATTCATGCACAATGAATAAGAACTTGACATAACAAAAATTACTTGGTAGCAATTAGCAAAAACTTATCAGAAAGCTAGGAACTTGAAAAAATGAACTATTAAAAGATTTTCCCAAATTAAAAAAATAAAGATACAGCTCATGCTATTCCTGATCAACTATAACTACCAAGTACGTGGACTATGCAGTGCATCAGGCTTCATAAATTTTTAGAACATCTTGAAGATATCCGCCAGTAGACTGTCCACCCGATAAAAATGCAATGCCCGTGACACATAAGAAGACAGTGGTGCAATAAATCTTGGCAGACAATGGCAAGAGAAAATTCACTTACTCGACAAGTCTCTCTCATCCTCTCAATCTGCTCAGGACTTTTGATCTGTCAAAGAATACAAAAACCAGATGTGCATGAAAAGGGAATAAACTTAGATACCACTCAACTGAAGGTCATCTCACAAAGGTTAAATCTTATATCTGTCATTCTTCAAAAATATCCTAATATCTCATACACAGTCTTACCTCAACAACGTGCTGAAGGTCACTGTTGGGCTCAATTTTAGGGATACCCTACAGAGATAAAAACAAACAAAAAAGAACAGCAAAAAGAAGTCAGAAAACAACAAAAAGTACTAGTGTACTGATGCTCGTGCTGTTGCATGTGCATGCAGCATTGCTTCTTTTTGGTGCGTGTGCCCCCATGATCACATGCAACAATTTGCAGAATGAACATGTTCACAGTAATAATGGACCAGCTCAACATATCAAAAGATTTCAGCAGAACTGAGAAATAAGGGAAAAAGAGAAGACACACAGCAAAACATCTATAATATACAAACAACCTAATCAAGCAACTTACATCAACTGCCCAATCAGGTTGATTGATATGATAAGGTACAGAACGCATACTAGATATGGGGTATGGCCTTAGCGTCCTGCCAGAAAAGAATGAAACAAATATGTTCAATGAGAAATGGTAAGTGTGTACTGAAAGAAAAGGAAAATGGAAAGTGAAGGTGTAAACATATATTCACATCTGCACCACCTCGGGCTAACATCTTCAATGATGAAAATCCTTATTGTGAGATTTTTGTGGATCACTGCCAATTGTTCCAAAAACTTAAGCTATTGGATGAAGGCGTGGTTAATATTTAATTATTCCAACACTCCCCTCACGCTTAATCTGGTCTTTTGCCTAGTACTAAGCATGAAAATATATCATTGGGGAGACAAATAGGAGCCTAGAAGAATTTGAACTCAGGACCCCCTACTCTGATACCATGTGAGATTTTCGTGGGATCACTGCCAATGTTCTAAAAGCTTAAGTTATTAAATGAAGGCATGGTTTATTTAATTATTCTAACACTTATTAAGAACCAAAATTTAAAATGGTAAGGACCAGACTTTTGACAGCATTATATTTATGTAGGCAATGTTGCTCAAAAGTAAGCGGGACCTTTTTATTCACTTAATTGAAGGAAACTGCAGAACTTAATGGAAGCTATGGATGTTGTATGTATAGGTGTCATTATGCCCTCACGTGGTTTTTTGACCTCAAAACTCAAATCATGATCCTGTTGTTCCATTGTTGGATGAGTAGAAAAACCTTGCTTAGTCTCATCTTCACTGCTAGAGTCTGTTAGAGTTTGAGCAGGGAGATCCTTCTTATTTGGATAATCTTAAAATTACATGCTTTTCATGTTCGAAACCATAAGACATCAAATTAACATGAAAAATTATCATTGATTCATTTTGTGATTCCAGGAGCGCATAAAAGCAGTCCCTCTTGTGGCTGCGCTGCTTGAGTTCCTGCAGAAGTTCAAACAGGAGAGGTTCCATGTGAAATAAACTCAAGATCTTAGCTGCTTCCAATCTAGTAACTTATAAAGCTTCTTCTGGTCGCTGCTATGGTGTAAATCTGACTTAAGTTGCACTGATTTTATGTCCTCAATTTCACACAATGTGCCCACTTTTACTGCAATGCCAATACCATACATGTCCCGAAGAGACATTGTGGTGCCATGCATGAACTAATTTATGCAGGCAGTTACAGACAAGGGTTCATAGACAAAATCTCGCTATTTGACTCTGCATAGGTGCACTCAACAGCACAGACAAGAATATGATTACAACTTGAGGTACAAAGATTACAAGGAAACAGTACACAACGGACATACCCCGTCCAATCAAAGTGGGGAAGTTTTGGTGTCCGATGCTCTCCTTTCTTCAGACAATATTGCCAACCATCACCAAGGGGTTCAGCTGTCCTGAGGGTAGATAACTTTGCCTTCAAATGAACTGGTTTGTGTGAACTCCACGATGCTTTGAAGCACTCTTGAGTGCTGTTACCAAAGAATTTAATATTACATAGTTTGCAAGAGAAAGTGCTAGTTAATGGATGAAGCTAAACAAAACACAGTATACTAGCTAAATATTCTTGAACTCAAATTCTCATTAGATGAAGGTGACTCTGCCTCAGGAAAAATGCAGGGCCCCAACAAGAAGCTACAGAAAAATGGGAAATGACTTATAAGTGGCAGCCTAATTTAATATAGAAAACATTCCACAGCCGAAAGAATGAAGTAGATTCATAACTAGGAACCCAACCAAGCACTAGAAGATATCATGACATGATAAAAAGCACGAGTCAACAAGAGGCTATATGAATCTGAGATTGTCCCACATATTCAGATAGTTCTTAAATATGTTGTCGTCGATGTGCGTATAAACTCGTGTGTAAGAAGTAGTGACAAGTTTGTAATTGAGAGTCATCGGAGAACTTGTAACAATTTTTGGAGTATCAAGTGGCTTTAGTTTGTAGATTCTCTGCAGATTCCTTTTTTTTTTAGACTGGAGTATTAGGTGGACATAATGTTGCAAGGGCTTGTGGCAGGACTACTCCATCAGGTCGTTTTTGTACAATCTAACTTACTTATTTTGAAAAGTAAAGAAAAAGGAAAACATTGATGTTGTCAAATAGCTTATACCTTTAGTGAACTGATACGAACAAGAATGTATATGAATATTATAAATCTATCGCGCTTCAGAGAGAGAAGCAGGAGGGATATAATTCAAGTAGGATGTCAACATGCAATATAAACAGTCTATCCGAGTATGCGCAGACTGCTAAACCAAGAAACAGTCAGAGCATACTTGAACTATATAAAAAAAATGCTCGAGGATAGTAATCTATCACCAGTCTACCATAGAAGTTTGTACTATGCTTCCATTGGGATGAAACAAAAGAATTGACAGTTCAAAGCTGTCAACTCAGATATTCCTACAGGGTTGCAATTCTCCTTTCTTGTAAGAAATGTGAGGTCAAAACAACAAAACCATCAGGTTGGAATCATATTAGCACAAACTTAGAAAGCCTAATAACGCATGGAAACTTCCCTATTAACTTTTATTGCTGGAAATTTCAACTCCACATAGAAATTTGCACATTGGCACAATTGCAAACACTGTCAGCATACAATTGGTTCCAACTACAAGATGGAATCAAACAACTATCAGAAAGTTTCATGCTCGGAGAATTTGTATAACTAGGAATTCACTAGCCAAGAATCATAAGAAAACCGCAGATGGTAACAAAAAGCCGTAGACAGTTACCGTTTGTGCAACTATCTTTATTCCGTACACATATAGTTGTTAAAGGTCTGTGTTAAAGGGCAGAAGGGTAAAATAGTCTTTGTGGGTCTATAAGTTGTATATATATCGTTTCTTGTCATCAAATAAAGATTAAGCCGTTCTGTTAACATGGTAAGAGCCTAATTAAGATCTAAACCTAGAGTTATCGACAATTACCAAAACCCACCAGATCTGAACCCTAAAGTCACCGGCAACACCAAATCTCACCAGATCCAGACCTGAATCTCACCGGCAACACCAAATCTCACCAGATCCAGACCTGAATCCCTACTTCCGGCGTTCTCCGAAGGAGAGAAACCAAATCTAGGGTTGTACAGCCTCGGCGACCCCCTGTCAGGCGCCACTGGAGGAAGCCCAGGCTTGGTGACCCCCTGTCAAGGAGTCGCCGACCTCGTCCAGGCCCGGCAACCTTCTGTTAGTCGTCGCCTGACGTCACCCAAGCTCAGTAGTTCAGTATTTTTTTGACATCTCCAGTTGCTGTCTGAGGCACGATCAACCCTAATGGTCTCTGTTTGAAGCTGGTCTGTGAGCTATCGCTTCTTTTTTTTTTTTGGTAGTGCTTATTGTGTGTTTGACGAAGGCAGATTAACATTTGTGATGCTGGATTCTGTTGGTGCTGATTTGTGGTTGAGAATGTGGTGATTTATGCCCGTTGGTTGTGATGCTGGATTCTGTTGGTGCTCTTTTGTTGATGTTTGTTGTAAGCACTGAATTGTGGGGTCTTGGTTGTTGATTCTGGAGTCCTCGCTATTGGTTGTTGGTGTTGGCTATTCTGATTTATGCAAGGCTGAAGCTAATTAGTGGGGTAGTGAGAGTTTGAGGAGTTTTATTTGGTGGGAGTTCTTTGATTCCTGATTTACTGGTCCTTAGATTGTTCTAAAAAAAAAAATTGGTTATGGCAGAGGGCAAAGGAGTAGTGACTGAAGTCGTGTCTGCATCCTCTAGTCGTTTAACAGAGGAAAAGTTAGCAGGTGTATCCAATTTCCAGCAATGGAGGAGAATTGTGGTGGTGGTATTGACTGGTACAGAGCAAAATCACCATTTAACAGGTGAAAGATTTGATGCTGATACAAAATGGGATAACATAAATGCTAGAATTTTTGGGCAAATGTGGAACTCTATGAAATCTCATGTGGCTGCATTGGTTACACATGTTACTACAGTTAAAGAGTTATGAGATTACTTAAATGTCATTTATTCTGGACAAAATAACTTATCCGGGATTTATGAAGTTTCCCAAGATTTCTTTAGAGCAGACAGGAAGGGCCGGCCTCTTACTCAATTCTTTACTGATTTTAAACAAATGTATGAGGAACTTAAGTATTTGTTGCCTATTACCTCTGATGTTAAGCAGATGTAGGAGCAGCGAGAACAGTTAGCTGTTATGGGTTTTTTGGGAGCACTAGGACTAGAGTTTGATTCAGTTTGTTCACAAATTCTTGGAGGAAGCACTGTAGCTTCACTAACGGAGACTTTCTCTCGTGTCTTAAGAGTGTCACGTGAATCGTCTAAAGATAGGTTTTCCACAGGTGAGAGCTCAGCCTTGACTGTCCAAGGGAACCGCGGTGGTGGTCGTGGTCGAGGTCGTGGTGGCGGCGCGTAGTGGTGGTAGTGGACGTGGTATCGGTAGTGGCAGTCGTGGGCTTGGCAGAGGCTAACCACAGTCATATAGTAGTACTTCTGGTGACACAGGGAGTAATACAGGTGTTGCACGTATATGTCATTACTGAGGTGTTCTGGACACATTCAACATTTCTACTATAAGCTTCATGGAAGGCTTCCCCATTCAGCTGTAACTAATGTAGCCAATGCAGTGGAGTTAGGCTTCTTTGCAGTCATCTGAAGGAGGCACACTGATTAGAATGTCAGAAGAGGAACTTGCTAAGTACAATCAGTTCCAGATTTCTTAGCCAGGTTTCTCCTCCACGGCTACTTTTGCTCATACAGGTATACAACAGCATGTCTTTCCTCTAACTCTCACCCCTGGGTCATTAATTCAGGCACTACCGATCACATGATTGGATCTTCAGGTATCTTTTCTGCCTTTCATGAGTCTACATCCAGTGTTATATTAGCTGATGGTTCTCTATTCACAGTAAAAGAGATAGGCACAGTTCCTCTGACATCTTCCATATCTTTATCTTCTGTCATGTACCTCCCAAATTTTCCATTTAACCTTATGTCTCTCGGTCATCTTATCAAGGAATATAACTGTTTTGTAACCTTCTATCCGACTCGTGTTCTTCAGGATTTGAAGACGAAGCAGACGATTGGTAGAGGACATATGTCGGGGGGCCTATATATGTTTGATGATACTACCAGTGTTGCTTATTCAACAGTTTTTGCACATCAAATTCATTGTCGCTTGGGACATCCCTCTTTGGGAAGTTTGAAGAAGTTAGATTCTCGTTTTCATTCTTTATCTTGTAGTGAGTTTTAGGAAATCGCACTGTATTAGTTATAGTCCAAGAGTCAATAAACAGGCTTCTCGGCCATTTGCTTTAGTTCATTCGGATGTTTGGAGTCCATGTTCTACTACTTCAAAGCTGGGTTTTAAGTACTTTGTTAATTTTGTAGATGACTATTCAAGAGCCACTTGGCTATATCTAATGAAAGTCGTTCTGAATTATTCTCTATCTTTTGTGCATTTGTTAACAAAGTACATACTCAATTTTCAACTTCTGTCTGCATTCTTCAAAGTGATAATGCCAAAGAGCACTTTTCAAAGACTTTCTTTGAATTTATGTCCCAACGGGCATTCTTCATCAATCCTCTTGTTTCGATACACCACAGCAAAATGGTGTCGTTGAAAGAAAGAACCGCCACTTTTTAGAAATTACTCGTTCTTTGATGTTTGAAATAAGATCGATAAATCCTTTTGGGCTGACGCTGTTATGACTGCGTGCTACCTTATCAATCGCATGCCGTTCTCCATTCTTAAGGGTGCAATTCCTCACTCTCTTCTTTTTCCTTCTGACCCCTTATTTCATTTGTCACCTTGTATATTTGGTTTGTCTATTATATTCGAGATCATCATCCATGACTTTCTAAACTTGATTCTCGATCTCTCAAATGCATTTTTGTAGGGTATTCTCGCACACAAAAGGGTTATTGTTGCTACTGTCCTTCTTTGCAGAAGTATTTTACTACTGCAGATGTCTCCTTTTTTGAGTCTATTATTATTCTGATACTCTAATGGAGCCTTCTACAGTGGATGATGATTCCTTGACATATGTCATTATGGAATCACACACCCACTTCGGAATCTCCAGCTATTCTTCCACCTATCCGGTATGTTTATAGTAGACGTCCTCGTCAACATGTGCAGCCCCTGCAGTTGCACCTCTGCCCATCTCGTCTACTTCGTCTTCTGAACCTAAGGTAAGTCGGTCACATTCTGATCTTGATGTTCCTATTGCACATTGCAAAGGAGTTCCTAGTTGTACAAAACACCCTATTGCACAATTTGTCTCATATTCTGGTTTGTCTGCCTCTTGTCGAGCCAGTCTAATGATCATCGATACACATCCTATCCCTAAAAATGTTGCTGAAGCATTATCTAGTCCAGGCTAGAGGATGGCTATGGAAGAGGAACTATTGGCATTGGACCAAAACCAGACTTGGGACCTTGTTCCTTTACTTGCAGGGAAGACGGCCGTTGGATGTAAATGGGTATTTACTGTCAAGGTTAACCTTGATGGTTCTGTCGCTCGTCTCAAGGCCAGATTGGTTGCTAAAGGTTATGCACAGGTTTATGGAATAGATTACGGTGATACCTTTTCTCCAGTGGCTAAGATGACCTCTATTCGTCTTTTACTTTTTTGGCCGCTTCTGCAAATTAGCCCTTGTTTCAGCTTGATTTTAAGAATGCCTTTCTTCATGGAGATTTGTAGGAAGAGGTGTATATAGAGCAACCACCTAGGTTTGTTGCTCAGGGAGAGTCTGGCCATGTTTGTCGCTTAAAAAATCTTTATATGGTTTGAAACAATCTCCCAGAGCTTGGTTTGGGAAGTTTACTGAGGCAGTATTTTAGTTTGGATTGTGAAGATGTACTGGAGATCATTTTATGTTTTATCGGGTTTCTGAAGCTCGTAGGATATTTCTTGTAGTTTATGTGATAGTCATAACTGGAGACGATTTTGCAGGGATTAAAGAGTTGAAACTGTACTTGCAATAGCAGTTTCATACAAAAGATTTGGGATCACTTAGATATTTCTTGGGGATCAAAGTGGCATGGGCAAAGAAAGGTATTCATATCTCTCAACGGAAGTTTGTTCTGGATTTGCCTACGGAAAGGAGTATGCTGGGAGCTAAACCACTGGATATACCAATGGAAGTGGGCTTGAAACTAATGGCAGAGGATGGTGAACTGTTAGATGATCTGAAAAGGCACCGAAGACTTGTTGGAAAATTAAATTATCTAACTATCACTCGACCAGATATTTCCTTTCCAGTGAGTGTTGTAAGTCAATTTATGTTTTTCCTCCCGTACCTCACACTAGGATGCTCTAATAAGATTCTAAAATACTTGAAGAAAGCTCCAGCTCGCGGTCTCATTTATAGGAATTATGGTCACAAGAAGGGTGGGAAGCCTTTTTAGATGCTGATTGGGAAGAATCTCCTATAGATAGGAGATCTACATCAGTTATTGCACCTTTGTGGGAGGAAACCTAATATCTTGGAAGAGTAAGAAGCAAAATGTTATGGCTAGATCAAGTGCAGAATCAGAATACAGAGCCATGGCTCAAGCTACTTGTGAGTTAATTTGGATGCATTAGCTATTAGTTGAACTCGGATTCAAAGATCCAACACCAATGGAGTTGTGGTGCAATAATCAAGCGGCTGTCCATATTGCCTCTAATCCAGTATTCCATGAGCGTACCAAACATATTGACGTTGATTGCCATCTTCTTCGTGAGAAGCTTCAGGCTAGAGTTATAGCTACTAGTTATATTAGGACTGGTAAACAATCTGGCTGATATTTTATCAAATCTCTGGAGAGT
>JAGVVM010020535.1:0-24985 GCA_019149425.1 Psidium friedrichsthalianum
TTATGCCACATGTAAGAATCAACATATGCATGTAGTTTCAAACCAACTGGATCTTACTTTTCTTTTTCTTTATCAAATGCTGTGGGATGGTGGTGCCTTACCATACAAAATTATTATGTTCTATGCTCTTAATTTTTGGAAAACATAAAGACCAAATAAATTTCCAGATATAATCCAATAAAAAGAACAACTTAAATGCTACCATTGAGCTAGAGTCGGAAGCATATTTGAGAAAAATATCCCCCATATGCCTGGATGAAAATTTGCTGATCGGCGTTTAGCGACATGGCTTTTTATTTGAGCAGGAGAAATGACGGGATTGCTAAAATTTGAAGAGACATTTCTTTTTCGTTGTTTTCGAGATTGAGGTTTATTAATGGGTATTTATAGGCTACAGCATCTTATGTGGGTGGAACATCAAAGGCAAAGGTTTCTTTCTCAAAAACACGTTTTTCATATTTCGTGGTCTGCATGTAAAACATTTTTGAAATTCAACCCAAGGGTTGGGCAAACAGTCGAAAGTTCGATCATCCACCAGTTTCTCTCCTTAATCATCCGTCAACTAATTCACGATTAAAATTAGACTCGTCAAATGGGTCTTGCGAGTAGGGTTGACAAATGGACCAACCCAGATTGATCCATTTAACTTGTTTTGATTGGTTTTTATGCATTACAAATCTTGTGACTCATACCAACACAATCCACAAAAACTTATACCTAAATTGAGGTGAGAGCGTAGAGAGAGTTATAGAAGTAGGTTGGGTTTAAGTAAGTTGTAAATCTATTTAACGCTCACATTAGTTTAGAGTTTTCCATTCTAAACTCATTTATGACGTATTATTGGGTAGAACTAATTCATACAATAACTCAAGAGACATGACTTTTTATTTGAGCGGAGAAGAAGATGGGATTGCTAAAATCTGAAGAGACATTCCCTTTCGTTGTTTTCTCATATAGATGAAGAACACTGGAGGGTAGAGGCTTTTCTGGGAGCGTCGAAACCATGTCGATGGGTATTTGCAGGCTATGGCATCCTATGTCTGAATTGAGGTCTTCCATCAAAGGTTTATTTTCTCAAAACAAGTTCTTCCATAAAATTTTAAGGCCAGAGTGACATACCATGTTAAAGGTGTAACTGTACCATGGACAGCTCTCCCAGAATTCAATCTGACTATTGTACGAACTGTTAGTGCTAGATTGGCAAGGAAAATCTGAAACGAATGAACTTTGAACATCTGATAACCTTGTGTCTTGTCCAAAATGACAATCCATTGAAAACTTTATACAAGAGGACTAACTTGTCACAAGTCTCGCGGGTTCCACGTCTAATGGGGAGATCCACGATGTTTTTCTCATTGGGTGTCACTTTCTACAGGAGGACTGACTTGTCAAAAGTCTCACGTGTTCCTTGTCTGGCGGCTTGTAGGCTCTATGAATTGCTCAAAATTCGAACTCAATCAATTTCATTGTCTTTCCTCTAATTTCGCCTTTCAGGACACTTATTTTCCCCACGATGCTCGCGTAAATAGATAAATATGATTGATATTTATGAAGTACAACTTAATATTTTTCCAAGGGGGAAGTATATCGCATTGCTGCTACCTTCAGAAGACCACATTCATATGATATTATAAGAGCCCCTCTCACATGCAAGCTGGACTAGGGGTAAAATATGGACAAAAATGCACAATAAGGGTAGCACCTGGTCATGGTATTATGTTAGAATGTATAATTCAAAAACTTAACTAACACACGTAGAGGGAAATCACATGAATCAAAAGAGTATATAAATATCAAGCAATGTGGGATATTTCAATAATAACGGAGTTGGTGTAGAGTTACTAGGATGTTGAGTGGCTTTCGCTCTATGTTAATGTACGTCTAATAATCCGTCTCTCTTTGCTTCAATGGCCATTCAGGCACAAAAAGGTGTTTATCACGTGGTGTTGCTCTTGACTTGGAATAAAACATGAAGATGACGATGGTGCATGTGGAATTATTTCAAAATTTAGTAGTTGTGATATTGTTGACACATTTGTTGCGCACATGCATTGATGGCATTTCTGTTACAAGAAATAACTTTAAGGCTTCGCTTATTTCTTGGAAAATGAGTTGCTTTTGGAAAATGTTTTCTGGTTTGTTAATTTTCAAGAAAATAACTATATTTTCTATCGTTTGACTGAAATATGAAAAGACTCGGAAAATATTTTCTGGTGTTTGTATGGAAAATTGGATTTGATTTTTCTTCATGTACTCCTTTCAATAATTTTCCATTTTTCTATTTTTTCTATACATTTTTGTCTATTAAAAATTAATATTTTAATTATCTATCTTTTTTCTCTTTTCTTTTTTTAAATGTTTTTATTTTTCCTATACTCGTAATTCCTCCCACCTCACCCTCTCTGCTCTAACTGCAGCCTCGCGAAAACCCGCACTAGACTAAGCAACTCGATCAGCCATCAATCGGCTGTGGTGGCGAGGTACAAGGTCTCTAGCTAGGCCTGGCCTCACTCGAGGCCGGCGATGATTAGCCTCAATTGAGGCCAACAAAGTCTCGCCTTACCAGATTTGGTGAGCTCACCTTTGGCCGGCAAGTCTCAACTCATGTATTTGGCAAGCTCAAAGACTCAGGTGAGGTCGAACTTGCCTCACTCAACCTTGCCTCATTGAGCTATCGACGGGCTTTTCCTTCTATAGTGGTTGGATGAATTTGAGGACAATCATGGTGGATTTTCAAAGAGAAAACAAGTGAGGGAGTGTAATTGTTTTTTGGTTGGAGGAGAGAGAGAGATTGAAGGGATTTTAGAGAGAGAGAATGGAAGGAGTGAAGAATTGGGGAAGGGATTTCGACATTTAGGAAGATGATGATGGAGAAAGACGATGTGAGGACACGAGAGTCTAGAAAATGATTTTCGTTTTTCAAAAATGGAAACCATTTTCTTCAATTTTAAAAGGATATTTTCCATTGACCGGAAAGTATCTTCCTTGATTGCTCATTTTCCATGTCTCAAACACTGGAAAATAACGAAAAGGCTTTCCTGGAAGATGTTTTTCGTAAACAAACGGAACGTTAAATATTACTTGTAGAAAAAGCCTGATTGGTTTGGTCGAGGGAGTAGACGTGTTATTACGATGAAGGACACCAAATTTTTTCCTATCAAAAAGGATAACCGAGAAAACAATGTCCAAACACATTTCGAAGAGTCTAAAATCTATCAAATGTGAGAATTGTGCCATCACCATGCTCTTTAGCATTATTTAAGTGATATAAGGAAGTGTTTTTAAATAATTTATTTTGCACCAAACAAATGCGCCCAAAAATTTGAAAAGACCATTACAAGCGTCGAACCTTCGTGAAAACCCTGTCCCCTGAACATAGTTAAACCGGTCAAATGGGTGTTGTGGGTAGGATTGAAAAATGGACCAACTTAGATTGATTCATTTAACCTTATTTTTCTCGTTTTCATGTGATACAAATCTAGTAACTTATACCTGACACAGTCTATAAAAACTCATACCTGAACTGAGCTGAGAGTGTATAGTGTGCGAACACAAAATCGAATGACGGCGAGAGAATTATAGTTTGGATTTAACGCTCATATTAGTTTAGATTTTACCATTTTAAACTCATTTATGACGCATTATTGGATAAAACTAACTCATATAATAACTCAGGGGATTGGTTTTTTATTTGAACAGGAGAAGAAGATGGGATTGCTAAATTCTGAAGAGACATTCCTTTCGCTTTTTTCTTGATTTAGGTGACTCAGCAAATATAGATGAAGAACATTGGAGAGTAAAGGCTTTTCTGGGAGCGTCGAAACCATCTCGATGGGTATTTGTAGGCTATGGCATCCTATGCTTGATTAGGTCTTCTATCAAACGTGTTTTTTTTCTCAAAACAAGTTCTTCCATCAAAATTTGAGGCTAGATTGACATACCATTTTAAAGGTGTAACTAAATAAAAGTTGAATATACTCACGAATGCGGCCTTGGACAGCTCTCCCACAATTCAATCTGACTATTGTACGAACTGTCAGAGCTACATTGGCAAGGACAATCTGAAACGCGTGAACTTTGGACGTTTGGTAACCATGTGTCTTGTCCAAAATGACAATCCATTAAAAACTTTCAAATGCTTCGGCAGCACGGCAGTTAGGTAAGTCTAGTAGGGGAGATGCACGATGCTTTTCTCACTGCGTGGTCACTTCACGATGCCTCTCAACTTGAGGGAGCTTGAAAGTGCAGTCACTTCCATGTCTGGTGGCTTCTAGGTTCTATGAATTGTTCAAAATTCGAACTGAGTCAATGTCATCGTCTCTCCTCTAATTTGGTCTTTTAGGACACCCATTTTCCCCACGATGCTCGCGTAAATAGATAAATATGATTGATATTTATAATGTTCAACTTGATATTTTTTCAAGGGAGAAAAGTATATTGCATTGCTGCTAATTTCGAAAGACCACATTAATATAATATTATAAGACCTCTTCTCACATGCAAACCCGACTTGGAGTGACATATGAACAAAAATACACAATAAGGGTAGTACCTAGTTATGGTATTATGTTAGAATGTAAAATCCAAAAACTGAATTAATATGTAAAGGGAGATCACATGAATGAAAAGAGTATACAAATATTATAGTCAAGCGACATGGGATATTTCAATAATGACAAAGTTGGCATGAATTACCAGGGTGTTGCGTGGCTTTTGCTCTACGTCAATGTACGTCTAATAATCTGTCTCTTCGCTTTAATGGGGCCATTCAGGCACAAAAAGTTATTTATCACGTGGTGTTGTGCCCCACTTTGAATAGAACGAGAAGATTACGATGGTGCATGCGGAATTTTTTCAAAATAGAGTGACATATAGATAAAAATACAAAATAAAGGTAGCACTTGGTTATGGTTTTATATTAGAATGTATAATCCAAAAGCTTAACTAATATGCAGAGGGGATCACATGAATCAAAAGAATATATAAGTATTATAGTCAAACGACGTGAGATATTTCAATAATAACAAAGTTGGTGTAGAATTACTAAAGTGTTGGCATGCCTTTTGCTCTATGTTAATGGACGTCTAATAATTTGTGTCTCTTCGCTTCAGTGGCCATTCAGGCACAAAAAGGTGTTTATCACGTGGTGTTGTTCCCTGACTTGAAATAGAACGTGAAGATGACGATGGTGCATGTGGAATTATTTCAAAACTTAAGCTCTATTTATTTTGCAAAAAATAACTTTTTGAAAAATATTTTTCAGATCTTTCGATATTTGGGGGCAGAAAATAAACTAATCTAGAAAAACTTTTTTCCCTATCGAAAAAGCTCATTCAAAAGTAGTTTTCTTTTTCTAAGAAAAAGAATATATTTTCCTCATTTTTCCTTCTTTCTCTTTTTCATAGCTTCTTTCCTTTCAATTATTTAGTTACTTTCTTTTCATTTTTATTTATTTTTTCAAAATTTTGAAAATTTTGAAAATTTTATTTTTTTTTATTTTATTTTTCCGAATAAAAATTATTTTTATTTCTTTCTTTTTTTTTCTCTTCTTTTTTTCTTTTTTTTTCCTTTAATTTCTTCATCAGCTAGTTGTCAGCAATGACGATGGCTGGTGACTGGCCATAGGCGAGGCGAGGCTTCTCCGAAGGGCGGAGAGCTCAGACCGAGCCTCGCCAGCCTGAGTGAAGCCTCGGCATCACCGGATCTAGCTTGACCAGGCTTGGCATGGGCTCTAGATTTGCGAGATGACTCATTTGCTGTTGCCACGATCCCAGAACTCTTCCAAATGGTAGCCATAGAAAAGCTCTCTTCTTTGGGTGCTGAAGACAGTCCACGAAATCTTGACATTTCGCGAACCACGCCCTTCACTTCATGCAAAGTATTGTTTTTTCAAAGCTGTTCTGTTTTTCTGCCCGCCCTCGTTGGAGCAGTACTGCAAACGTGCCAAAAAAGTTATATAAAAAAGAAAACAATCCCATATTTTGATAATTACGTGAATTGTGGGCATTGAAGATTATGATATATATGCACTATTGAACTTCTAAGTCATTCGATCAAAAAAACAAAACTTCTAAGTTCTGTTTTAATTAAAAAAAAATATCTAAGTTCTGTCGTCTTCATCCTCAATCTCTTTGATAGTTTCTCTTGTGAGGGATGTATGGCGAAAATTGATCTGTCATACCAAACAGCAAAAAATATTTCCCAATTCATTATTAATTTTTAGCCAAACTCTGAAAAATAGCATTATCTTCCTAAAAAACGACTTCTTGAAAAATATTTTTCAAAAACATCATATTTTTCGCTAAACAAACAGAGCCTTAGCAGTTGTGATATAGTTGACACATTTGTTGCGCGCACGCATTGATGGCATTGCCGTTAAAACAAATAATTTTTAGGCTCCGTTTGTTTCGTGAAAAATAAGTTGCTTCTGAAATATATTTTCCGGGATGTCAATTTCTAAGGCATTGACTATATTTTTTTTAATGCTTGGCTGAAATATCAAAAAGACTTAAAAAATATTTTCCATTATTTGTATGAAAAATTGGATTTGATTTTCCTTCATGTACTCCTTTCAATAAATTTTTGTTTTTCTGCTTTTTCTATTCATTTTTATATGTTAAAAAAATCAAATCTTTTAATATTTTAATTATCTATCCTTTTTTTCTCTCTCTTTTTTTTTATGTTTTATTTTTTTCTATACCCATGATTCCTCCAATCTCACCCTCTCTACTCCAACTCCACTCTCGCGAGAACCCCCACCAGACTAAGCAGCTCGATCAGCCACCGATCGGCCCCAATTGTGAGGCTCAAGGTCATCGGTGAGGCCTAGCCTCACCAAAACTAGTGAGCTCGCCTGTGGCCGGCAAGTCGATCTCGCCTTGCCAAACTCGCCTTACTCAACCTTGCCTCGCCAGGCTATCCACGGTCTCTTCCTTCTACGGTGGTTCGATGAATTTGATGGCGATCATGGTGGATTTTTAGAGAGAAAATAGGTGAGGAGTGTGATTTGTCTTCTGGTTGGATAGAGAGAGAGGGATTGAAGGGATTTGATAGAGAGAGAGTGGAAGGAGCGAAGACTTGGGGAAGGGATTTCGGCGTCGAGGAAGACGATGATGGAGAAAGACGATGTGAGGACGCAAGTTTGGAAAATGATTTTCTTCTTTCCAGAAATGAAAATCATTTTCCTCAATTTTAAAAAGATATTTTCTGTTGACGGGAAATATTTTCTTTTATCACCCATTTTCCACGCTCCAAACACAGAAAAATGAGGAAAAGGTTTTCACGGAAGATGAGGACAAGTCTATTTTGTTGAGAGAGCAGTGGAAGTCAAATACCTTCATCAAGGGAGACTGTCAAGATGGAGCACAAGTTGGAGCCCATCAACTCATCCAATTGAACTTACCTTCACTCAAAAATTTAAGCCGGAAATTATTAACTGCTTAACCCCACATCATCTCTCCGATGTGTGTTGACACCTAAATTTTGATTTTCCCTTTTTTGGTCATTTCTTACATAAGAAAAACAGGAATTAAACTTTAATTCTACAAAAATAATTAATTCAGTTTTGATATTTAATTTAGCATACATCACATTTGCATTAAATTGGACTGGCGGTAGAAAATTGAAGCAGATTTTGACGAACAGTGGACCAGAGAATGGTAGAAAATTCGGCCAAAGCATGAGGAAGGACTTTGTTTACTTCCATTAGAAGCGGACAACGAATATGACAAGTCACAAGATCGGCTGGGCTTCCCCTCTTTTTTGAGCTAAATGGTGTCTATTCCCAAAGTGAAGGATCTAGCGGTCACGCACCCAATTCTGGTTACAGAGTTGTACGTATTCCAGATCTTCATTTGAGAAAGGAGGATGATCTTGTCCTTATGAAACAATGCATTCAGCGGTACGATGTACCTCCCGATCTCCGATTTACGTTGCTTACTAGAATCGGATATGCTCATGCATTTCGCTCTGCCAGAACATGCATGCTATATAACAGAATTTGCCTTCTAGTTTTCATTGTGTTAGTTCAATCTAATGATGCACCCGACGAGCCTGCATCATTCTTTGCTAATGAGCCAGAGTAGACAAACGAGCCTTTTAGGATTGCGCGTTCTGAAGAATATATTCCTTGAACTATTAGAACGCTTACAATGCTTGCTTTGGGAGCTCAGTTAGCTGTATACATATCTTCTCATGAACGTGCTCGGATTTTGAGTGGATCAAGTCTTAGTTTTACAGCCACCCACAGTACAATTCTCCTTAATGTGCTCCAGAAGGCTGTTTTATCTCTAAATAGCTCAGTGATCCATCATCTCTTGCCACGCTCAACATAGTTTCATCCTCAGCTCAAGGTAATAACATCAGAGGCTGGGGGATGCTTCCGACATTCCTACTACTTTTGGAAGATTCAGATCCTAGCCATATGCATCTTGTTTGCTTAGCTGTGAAGACTATTCAAAAGCACATGGACTATATGAGTTCAGCGGTATCTCATTTCAGGAAACAAAGTGGGACTGCTGCAATGGATATGGATGCTGAGTACAAGGAAAATGACGGTGCTTGCGGTCCGGTTGTTTCAGTCGATATCGCTGCTGACGGCATCAGTGATGAGCAGTTCGTCCAATTATGTGTATTTCACTTGAGGATCTTGATTCATTGAACAATGGAAAAGGCTTTGGTTAAATGTTTATTGACTGTAAAAAGCCTAATTAAGCCCCCAACAATGCAAGGAATTTCAGCTAGCCCATTTCTATGGCTAGGCCGAAAATTCCAATCGGTTCAAGGCTAAATTCGATGCAATTTAGCCCTTTAGGGATTAAATTCAAATTATATATATATATATTTTTTCTGGGCTTATTTTGTGAAAATTTGAAAATTCAATGTCCCGACTTGCAACCTTCCTCTTTATGAATATATCACTAAGTCTAGGGTTTTGGGGAGTGGCCGATTGATCATAATACACGGCCACAATCTCTCTCTTCTTCTGGGGAGGCAATTCATGTTCAGAAAAGAACAATTGACAAGACCGCGACGACGGCTCTTTTTCATGGTGGCTTCCACCGCTGCGGTATTGGCTTGCACGTAATGCCGAAAGAGAGACCTCCACACGTTCAAAAAGGAGAGAAACACGAGAGGACCCACTATCGGCACACACAGGGAATTGCTAAGGGACATTCAAAATGACGGCACTCGTTCTCCGTGGTCTACAGGGGATGGATTCGGATCCCTGACATAGTGAAACTATGTCAGAGGTAACATAAGAGATTTGAGCTGTCCATTTTGAATTGGACGGCGCAGATTGATCTACATCAACTTTTTAAAATGGGGGAAAATTTTCGGAGGAAATTTTAAAATTTTGAATTGATCAATTTGGGTCATTCATTTTTGAATTGAACGGCCCAGATTCCTTATTCCATCCATGACATAGTTTTATTATGTCAGGGAATCCGGATTCGGGATCGAAACACCTCTACTAATTGGGGTCCATCTGACATTTTACGTCATTCGCCACTACTTGGGTGCACCCATCGTCTGAATCTGATTGACGAGTCCGACGCCCCTCGCTAAATTCCGATGTATTGCGATCGATTGAGAACCTGCTGCTCCCACTCGGTTTGTTCTATTTTGCAGGTTAATCGGAGCTTGGGAATCTATCACAATCCAGCTTACATCGTTCGTGACCCATTCTGCGTGAGCATCCCCACTGTTCGGTCCAAGGCTTGAATTTTTGTGTGCAATTTTCGATTACAAGTTTGGGAAGCAAATCTCTAGCAAGTTTCCTATTTTCGATTGTGGAATATCTTATTTCCTTCTATTCGTTTGCAAAGATGTAAACTTTTTATTTCAAATGATTGCATGCGCTCATAAATCTCCCCAAATTTACATGTATTTGCTATCAAGTCAAAGGATAGCAAATGAAAGGCATGAACTTTTTTATCAACGAAAATTGGCTCTCGGAATTTCGTTAAGAATCGAATTAAGAAAGTGATTTTTTTTTATAGGATCATAAAAATCTGATTTTTATTTGGAGAAGTTGTTGCGTTAGTTGATTGTCATATTGACATAATTTTCTGAATATTAAAGGAGTCAATTTTGGTGAGATTGTTTTCTCATGTTACTAAATTAAATTCCATAAGAATTGTCCTATTTGTAGCAGCTACATCCAATCAAGAGGTAGAGCAGCTTGACGTAAAAACAGCATTCCGCCATGGTAACTTGAAGGATGATATTTACATGAAGCAACCAGAAGGGTTTGAGGTCAAAGGAAAAGAAGTTTTTGTTTGCAAACTAAACAAGTCTTTGTGTGGCTGAAAACAATCTCTTCTAATTAAAAAACAATCATTTGATTTTTTTCTTGCTCTCCAATCAGAAGTTTGACTCATATGCCTTGAAGCTTGGCTTTGTTCATTATGATGCTGATCATTTTGTCTATGTGAAAAAGTTAGATGATGATTTTTTTTTTTTATCTTAACCTTACGTGTTGATGATATGTTGTTAGTTGGAAATAGTATGAGACTGATTAACACTATGAAAGGACTATTGGCAAAACAATTTGAGATGGAAGATCTAGGCCTAACAAACTTCATCTTGGGCATGCAAATAAAAAGGAAGAGTGAGAATAGAAAATTGTGGCTAAGTCAGAAAAAAATATGATGAAAGTAAATAGAAAATAAATGGTGAGAAACTTAGTTCTAGCTTTGCCAATTGAGTCAATTCAATCAATTTAAGGAAGAAATCACTAATGTGGATACCAACCGGCCTATGTGAGATAGCTAGTACTCACGTGAATATTTTTTAATAATGTTTTTTGGTTTCCCCATTATTTTTGGGCACAGTTGGACTTCAACTGGGAAATTTTCAACCCCCACATATGCTGTTGTTTCTTTTCATCAACTAATGATGTAACTGAAGGATAGGTCCACTTAAGTGCTAGAATCATGAAATATAGCTTCAAATTCAAAAATCGGATCGATACCAGTTGATTGAATTTATTATCTCAGTTAGCTAAATCTGGATCTTAAGTAGATTTGGTCAACTCGATTATATTTTATATTTGATCCTGTCGACCTCATCTCAGGAATCAGCAAAATCTATGCCAAAGAAATATATTGTCATTTTTCTTGGAAAATGATTTTCTAGAAAATATTTTCTAAAAATGTTAATGTTTTCACGAAAAGCCTTTATTTGATGATCACTTGAAGAGCGATCTAGTGCACCAGTTTTTTTTCGAAGTTTTGATCTTGAAGACCTTTCTTTATGTTTTTTTATAGACAACAAAATCTCTCAATACTTTTTGTTTTTCTTTTTGTTTACTTAAGAATATGATGAAATTTGCCTGATAAGATCGTATTTTATCGAGAATATTTTTTGGCGATAGAATTAGTCGAGTTTGAATGTCCACCCAAAAGCTATAGTTATTTTCGCATGGGACCCGAAACTATTTTTCATCAAACTCTAAGCCTAGGTTACGTAGAGCCATTTATGTAGAACAAAACGTAGGATTAGGTAATCTTCTTGTAAAAGACAGGTATAATAGGAGATACACTTTTTTGGATAAGACATGATTGTTTAGCTACAATGAAGATGATATGGATAATTTAATATGATTGAGTAATCGCAACTGTAATAAAACTGTCATAAGCCTATATCAAATAAATAATGTTTCATATTGGACATCAATATATCCCAATACCACATTTTTACAGACTCCTTATTTTATTCCATTCGAGCCCAACAAAAAAAAAAAAAAAGAGGAGAGCCGGGGGGTGGGTTTCTCAGGCCAGAGAAGAGCAATGATCGAGCATTGATCAAACTGTATGTAGAGCAGTTCGAAAACACACAATTCAACTTGACACAAAATGCAATCTACGACTGCTTGGCACTTAAGCTTGTCATTCACATCACATTGGCAATGGATGGACATACAGAGAAGTCACATGCATTTTAATGTGGTCCCGGCATGAGTGTAGAGATCTATCTCATCTTTATACACCACATGCATGGCTCGTGCAAAATTGAGAATTCGCGTGAGGATTGGCCGGGGGACGATGGTCGGATGGTACAGCCCTTCATTAATGTCCTTCCATGTGTCGGCCACCTATTTACGGAGCTCCTCCTTACCTCTTCCTCGGTAACTCCAAATTGTTTCACGAAACACTCTACTGAAGTTGGCCATGACCCCTCTCTTGCTCAAACTGTTAACAAATATCTTGCGGAAATTATTTTTGTTCTATTATCGATAAGATCTATCGAACAAAAGTTATAGAAGTTAATGTTGTTCACTGGTGTTGCTTTTATATACCTTGTGTCCGGCGATGTCATCCATGAGCCGACCAACTACTTTCACAGCCTTCACCATCTTGGGGTCGCTGTCTAATAGCCAGTCAAAAACATCTTTGGTTACAATATCTCCCATTCCCAGCAATGACGTCACCAGTAGCACTTCAAGAGCACAGGTTGCTAATGCAATGGGCATGTAGTCTTCCATCGTCGGCACGCGGTTTTGGTGGAACCATTTGGCCTCAGCAAAGTACGCCCTCACTTGGTTTTCATCTAAGGATTCATCCTCAAACATAAAGCTACCATCAATACTCAAATGTCAATGTGTCTAGTGGACTTAAATATGATAGTCTCTGTTTTTAAACGGAAACCCATTATTTTGTGGCCGGTAGATGGAGTAATCATTGCATTTTATTTATATAACCTCGAATGGCTTACCGCTTCTTTTGCATAGAAGAGCTGGTATGATCGTCCATTTCTGGTCACCTCATAGCCAATTTCATCATACAAATCAAGAATGATTTTGTAACACGCTTGCAAGTACTCTGGCAATCCATCCTTGGCATTGATGTCCCACTTGAGTTCAAGTTCAGAAAATATCACACTCAACCCTTAGTAACAGCTGATCAAATTAGGATAAGTTTAGACTTGGTAAATTGAGAAAAGTATCGAAGTGTGAATTGTACCTCTCAACTGCTTCCTTGAAGAGTTCTAGTTCTTCCAATGTGCCATAAACATCATAGATGTCATCGATAATGGAAACCATGATAGCCACTTTGGTTAGTGTTTCCCTACCAACTCCATACTCTGGCTCGAAGTAAACTCTTGACATCCAGAGATACATCTCCACAAGCTATCTTTGGCAAATGGTAACTTCCTTTCTACATCTAAGTCCTTCCACCACCTATAGTATACCGACAAATCATATTTAAGGAACACATCATTGATGGAATTATAGAAAGTAGTTTAGACTGAAGAACCAAAGAGATTAACACCATCAATCTATAACAATTTGGCATTCTTAGAACATCTAGCTAATTTAGACATGCCATCATGATGCAAAACCTTGTAAGGTTGCCGAGTTCCTTTTGGTGTTGTTCTTGCAATAAGTTGAAATCAAGTTTAGCTAAGGAGAGCAAGACTTCATTATGTGAAGGATCCTCTAGAGTTAAGAATCAAGAAAATTATAAAAAAAAAAGTCCTAAATCTATTACAATTGCGCCAATTCAGTTCTAAACAAGTTTTTTAGCAATTGAGTTTTAAATCTCTTGCATTTGTGCCAATTCAGTCTATCCAAATAACTCTGGTAGGAAATCACGAATGTGGATGCTAGGTGTTTACTTGCACTGATGTTGATAATTTTTAATAATATTTTAAGATATTTTTTGAATTTTCATTTCCTTTTTCCTTTTTTTGTCTTTCTTTCTATGCCTTCTTTTTCTAGCCAATTGTCAAACCTCAATGATCGGCTGAGGCAAGAGCCAATAGGGTCGACCTCATTGGCCATTGGTGAGGCTTGGCCTCACTTGGTTATGGAGAGGCTTGACCTTGCTATATCTACGGTGAGGTGGCTAGCGAGGTTAACCACACCAGTCCTCACCACTAGTCGGCCATCTGCACAACTACCGGCTGGAGGAAGAAGGCAGGGAAAGGAAAGAAAAGGAGAGGGAAAAAAAGGGGAAGAGCAATAAACAGATAAAAAATTCAAAAGTTCGAAAAATATTTAAAAATTATCCATGTTAGTAACAATGACTGTCAACAGACAACCAGCATCACGTTAGCAATTTCTGACCAAGTTGGTCGGATGAATTAAATTGGTAGAAATGTAAAATATTTATGGCTCAATTAGTAAAAAAAGGGTTTATAACTGAATTGATGTAATTATAATAAATTTATGACTTTTATGGTAATTTTTCCTATGTGAATCGTATACAGATAAGTAAAATAATAAACAAATAAAAACTAGAATGAATATTGTTCACTCTAATCGATCAAATGGACTATCCAGTGGTCTTTATGCAATACAATTTGGACAATTAACCAATCATTCGGAATTAGAACATTACATACCAGATGAAATTGTGTAACCTTGTTGTTGCAACAATCAAAAGGGAAGAGCACCATGTGTAAGTTGTCATCATTGCCATAGTGAAATTCGAAATAACTTCTATGGATTTTTCCAATAGTTGATCAATCTCAATTTCAAAATGGTAGGCAATTCCTAAGCGTTGGATTTGGTCGATCAAGTTCAACTTCTGTAAAGGCTTATCCATAGCATCTATCAACACCTTTCTCACTTCTCCTTTCAATATCTCAATTTGATCCTTTGCTTGGGCAAGAGAACTCTACAATAAATATAAACGTACAAAAATAATTAGTAGACACAAGTTGTAAGAGTACAATAAATATATTAGGTTGCCTATGACCCGATTGACATTTAATATTAGTTGAAATTAACTAAAAATTAATGTATGTTGACTAATTTTATTAATAGTGGTGAAATTATTTCCACATTTGTTAAGTCATATGTGCATGCCACACGTAAGAATCAACACATGCATGTAGTTTCAAACCAACTGGATCTTACTTTTCGTTTTCTTTATCAAATGCTCTGGGATGGCGGTGCCTTATCATACAAGTTTATTATGTTCTATGCTCTTACTTTTCAGAAAACATAAAGACCTAATAAATTTCCAGATATAATCCAATAAAAAGAACAACTTAAATGCTACCATTGAGCTAGAGTCGAAAGCAAATTTGTGAAAGTAATCCCCCCATATGCTTGGATGAAATTTGCTGATCGGCATTCAGGGACGTGGCTTTTTATTTGAGTAGGAGAAGATGACGGGATTGCTAAAATCTGAAGAGACACTTCTTTTTCGCTGTTTGGAGATTTAGGATTATTAATGGGTATTTATCAGCTATAGGATCCTATGTGGGTGGAACATCAAAAGCAAGGTTTCTTTTCTCAAAAACATGTTTTCATATTTCAAGGTCTGCATGTAAAACATTTTCGGAATTCAACCCAAGGGTTGGGCGAATAGTCGAAGTTCGATCATCTACCAGTTTCTCTCCTTAATCATTCGTCAACTAATTCACGATTAAAATTAGACTCATCAAATGGGTCTTATGAGTAGGGTTGACAAATGGACCAATCCAGATTGATCCATTTAACTTGTTTTGACCAATTTTCATGTAATACAAATCTTGTTACTCATACCAACACAATCCACGAAAACTTGTACCTGAACTGAGGTGAGAGCGTAGAGAGAGTTATAGAAGTTGGTTGGATTTAAGTAAGTTGTAAATCCATTTAATGCTCCCATTAGTTTAGAGCTTTCCATTCAAAACTCATTTATGATGCACTATTGGATAGAACTAATTCATATAATAACTCAAGAGACATGACTTTTTATTTGAGCAAGAGAAGAAGATGGGATTGCTAAAATTTGAAGAGACATTCCCTTTCGCTGTTGATTTAGGTGACTCAGCAAATATAGATGAAGAACATTGGATGGTAGAGGCTTTTCTGGGAGCGTCGAAACCATGTCAATGCGTATTTGCAGGCTATGGCATCCTATGTCTAATTGAGGTCTTCCATCAAAGGTTTATTTTCTCAAAACAAGTTCTTTCATAAAATTTTAAGGCCATAGTGACATACCATGTTAAAGGTGTAACTGTACCATGGACAGCTCTCCCAGAATTCAATCTGACTATTGTGCGAACTGTTAGAGCCAGATTGGCAAGGAAAATCTGGAATGCATGAACTTTGAACATCTAGTAACATTGTGTCTTGTCCAAAATGACAATCCACTGAAAACTTTCTATAGGAGGACTAACTTGTCACAAGTCTCGCCGGTTCCACGTCTGATGGGGAGATCCACGATGCTTTTCTCACTGGGTGTCACTTTCTACAGGAGGACTGACTTGTCAAAGGTCTCACATGTTCCTTGTCTGGCAGCTTGTAGGTTCTATGAATTTTTCAACATTCGAACTCAATCAATTTCATTGTCTCTCCTCTAATTTTGCCTTTCAGGACACCTATTTTCCCCACAATTCTCGCGTAAATAGATAAATATGATTGATATTTATGAAGTACAACTTAATATTTTTCCAAGGGGGAAGTATATCACATTGCTGCTACCTTTAGAAGACCACATTCATATGATATTATAAAAGCCCCTCTCATATGCAAGCTGGACTAGGGGTGACATATGGACAAAAATGCACAATAAGGGTAGCACCTGGTCATGGTATTATGTTAGAATGTATAGTTCAAAAACTTGAACTAATACGTAGAGGGAAATCACAGGAATCAAAAAAGTATAAATCTCATAATCAAGCATGTGGGATATTTCAATAATGATGAAGTTGGTGTAGAGTTAATAGAACGTTGAGTGGCTTTTGCTCTATGTTAATGTACGTATAATAATCTATGTCTCTTTGCTTCAATGGCCATTCCGGCACAAAAAGGTGTTTATCACATGGTGTTGCTCTTGACTTGGAATAAAACATGAAGGTGACGATGGTGCATGTGGAATTATTTCAAAATTTAGTAGTTGTGATATTGTTGACACATTTGTTGCGCACATGCGTTGATGGCATTTCTGTTACAAGAAATAACTTTAAGGCTCCGCTTATTTCTTGAAAAATGTTTTCCGATATGTTAATTTTCAAGAAAATAACTATATTTTCTGTCATTTGATTGAAATATGAAATAGACTCGGAAAATATTTTCTAGTGTTTGTATGGAAAATTGGATCTGATTTTCCTTCATGTACTTCTTTCAATAATTTTCCATTTTTCTTTTTTTAAATTTTTTTTTTTTCCTATACTCATAATTCCTCCCACCTCACCCTGTCTACTCTAACTGCAGCCTCACAAAAACCAAGCAACTCGATCAGCCATCGATCGGCTGTGGTGGCAAGGTACAAGGTCTCTAGCTAGACCTGGCCTAACTCAAGGCCGGCGATGATTAGCCTCAATGGAGGCCAACAAAGCCTCGCCTCACCAGATTTGGTGAGCTCACCTTTGGCCAGCAAGTCTCAACTCACTGTATTTGGCAAGCTCAAAGACTCAGGTGAGGTCGAACTTGCCTCAATCAACCTTGCCTCATCAAGCTATCGACGGACTTTTCCTTATGTAGTGGTTGGATGAATTTGATGACAATCATGGTGGATTTTCAAGAGAAAACAAGTGAGGGAATGTAATTGTTTTTTGGTTGGAGAGAGAGAGAGAGCGCGATAGAGAGAGAGAGAATGGAAGGAGTGAAGAATTGGGGAAGGGATTTCGACATTGAGGAAGACGATGATGGAAGACGATGTTGGAGAAAGACGATGTGAGGACACGAGAGTCTGGAAAATGATTTTCGTTTTTCAAAATGGAAACCGTTTTCTTCATTTTTAAAAGGATATTTTCCATTTACCGGAAAGTATCTTCCTTGATTGCTCATTTTCCATGTCTCAAACACAGGAAATAAGGAAAAGGTTTTCCTAGAAGATGTTTTTCGTGAAACAAATAAACGTTAAATATTACTTGTAGAAAAAGCCTGATGGGTTTGGTCGAGGGAGTAGACGCGTTATTACGACGAAGGACACGAAATTTTTTCCTATCAAAAAGGGTAACCGAGAAAACAATGTCCAAACACATTTCAAAGAGTCTAAAATCTGTCAAAATGTGAGAATTGTGCCATCGCCAAGCTATTCAGCATCTAGAAAGCATGCTTTCAGAATGGATTATGCTTGCACATGATTATAATCATATTTCTTGAGATATTATTTGTATAACTGGTGGACTTCCTTTGGCTCTTGAGGCTATTAGTTCCTCTCTTTGCGGCAAAAGTAAATCACTTTGGAAAGACATGTTGAAGAAATTACATTCACTTCCCAATGAAGATGTCCTTTACAGATGAAAGATTAATTTTGAAATTATAGAGAATGCACATAATTTTTTTTTCTTAATATTGCATGTTACTTTATTTGTGAACAGAAAATCTATTAATGTTATATGTGTAAAACCTTGGATTTTTTTCCCAATGGTCGAGATCAATTTCCTTACCCGCATGTCTTTGTTAAAGATTGATGACGATGATAGACTGCCGTTGCATAACCTGTACGGAGACCTTGCAAGAGAAATTCTTCAGCAAGAAGACCTCAATTTTCGTGGGAAGTGTAGTCGTTCCTAGATTGTGTTGGAAGTAGTGCAGACTAGAAAGGTAAACTCTATCCATTGGTACTGTCTTCGTAATCTAGGGAACATCAGCTCGGAGTTTAGACTATACTCCTCGATGTGTTCTTTTGTCTTGTGTTGCACTTGAAGAAAACTAAACTTGTTTTATTTGAGATAATTGAAGGTAATATAAGAGTTTATATCTAGCGAAAGATGTTAATAGCTTACATTTGAAATCTGAAGGTAGAAGCAAATAGAATGTCTTAATTATACAACAAGTCTATGTAGCATTTACTCACTGAATGCGGTCTTAATTCACTTCTGCCTTTTCTTTCATTGAGGAAAAGTGGACATCGTAGTTCTCTAGTTCTGATACCATTTGTTGGGAGCGCGCAGCAGAAATCGAATACTTTCACCTAGTGAGATTGTCAAAAGGGAGCCAAAGTCTGAGCCCATCAACATATCTAGTCGTTCTACCTTCACTCAAAAACTTAAGCTAATAAGTTATGGGCCAACTAGGATATATTAATTGTTCAACCCCACATCATCTCTCCAATGTGGAACTTCTCTAACACAACTCAAACGTCATCTCAATAGCTCTCCAACTAATTGGACTTTCCAAAGAGCACGACTTTACACGCGAAGATTTGTCAAGACTTCCTACTTAAGTTTCTTGGAATTAGAGGGGAGGACATGGTAGGAGACTTCAAGAATCTTCTCGAAAGTTTAAGATGGCTCTCATGGCATTGTTGCCCTTCGGACTTGCAGGCGATCAATCTATGTTTTTGGAACTTAGTCATGCTCAAGCTTTCGGACAATGAAATTCGAGAGAACTGGAATGGATGGAGTCCACTGGTTGGAATTGTTTCATATCACATAAGTGTGTTTGTTGCCATTTTCCTTCCCTTACTAGTCTAATCTGAAGTTTGTTTCACAGGCGAATCGTGACTTGAAAGTTATACATTGCCATCTCTTCACAACTCCTGACTTCTCAACGTGCTTGAATTTGAAGATACTGGTTTTTTGATCGACTCAGCTCTATCCATACGTTGAAGCACCTAAAGCGCTTGGAAACTTTTTGCAGACTGAGTTTAGCCATCGAAGTCATCCATGAACCCCCATTTTTCACCTGTTCGATGTGCCTTCTGCAATATGCGGTCTTGGGTACTTGTCAAGTCTAAAGCTAGTCGGCAAGGGTATACGAGAGCTTCATCCATCTTTGGAGAGATGGCGAGCTTGACATGCTTGTCTTCAATGGATTGTTATCGGCCTAGGAAGCTTCCAGACTTCATTGGAAAATTGAGATCATTGCTTGTATTGAATTTGTTCAACACAGGAATCAGACAATTCCCTAATTCTATTGAATATCTCATAAGGTTAGAGAAAATGAACCTGGGACATACTCGGATAACGAGACCTACCAACTCCCTTGGAGGACTTGAATCATTGGTTGACTTAGACTTGTAGTGTTCAAGGATTACAAAGTTGCCGCTTATATTGAATATCTTAAATGACTAAGGTGCTTATTTATGACTTTCAGTAAGGTAAGAGAGTTACCTCATTCTATTGGAGATCTCAAAATGGTGGAGGAAATGAACTTGCAATCCACTTAGATAAGAGAGCTACGTAATCCATTAGAGGACTAGAGTCATTTCTTTGGTTAGACTTGAATCGTGCAAAGATTACAGAACTATCTACTTTTGTTGGATATCTTAAAAGGTTGAAAATCTTGAAAATGTAGACATATCATAGTTGTAGAAATACAAGCAAGAAGAAGACAAATGTAGACATATCATAGTTGTAGAAATATATATGTCATATGGCCTCTTCTACTTCGGACCTTTCAATAGCTAGTGATGATCCTCAACCTCTCATATGGCCTCCTCAGCTTTTGGTGGTTTCCATTCTTTGTGATGATCCTTGATCTCTCACAAGGCTTCCTTTGTGTGGGTAATACTCTCTAGATGGTGGATGAGAGCGATCGAGTTTGAATATTATTAAAATTGATTTGGACAAAAGAAGAAGACAAATGGATGGGAGTTTTAAGAAAAAAGATTTGTTATCACGGAGCACAATATTCTCTTTTGACTACTTTTGTGTGGTTCATTATGTTATCTTTAGAAAGTTAGAAAGTTTGTGTAGGTGCTCTTCTATATGTATGTGGGGGGTTGTTCATGTTGTTATCAAGAAGCTAAAAACCTCCAAGTGAGTTTCATTTTGTATCCATTAGAAGTTGGTTTCAATAAGAGTGTTTTTCTCCATCCGTTTCGTGCCTCGTTTTGTACATCCGAAAATCACCCTTATTTTCCTCATGGTTCCAACACTCCACACATCTGAATCATTTGTGAACTCACCATCAGAAAGTTCAAGTACAACTATGCATCTTAAATGGACATTGAATGCCCCAAAAATTTATGGAGGAGAATGCCAAGAAAACCATCTAATCCTCGAAAGACAACCAGAGAAAACCTTCGACAAATATTAAAGTTACATAACTATGGAAACCTTCAACTTCCAAACCAAGGTTACGTAGAGCACAGATTGTTCCAATCATGTAGAACAACAAGTGGGATTAGATAACATTCTTGGAAAGAGCAATGATCAAGTGTTGACCCACAATTCAAAACGTATGAAGAGCATACAGGGGCTTGGTAATTAAACTTGTTCTTCCAAGCCATCAAATTGGCAATGGGTTGACGTACAGAGAAGTCACGTGCTCTTTTAACTTGGTCTGAGCATGAGTGTAGAGATCTTTCTCGTCTTTATACATTAAATGCATGGTTCGTGTAAAATTGAGAAATCGCACAAGGAGTGGCTTGGGGACGATGGTTGGTCGGCACAGCCCTTCGTTAATGTCATTCCATGCATCGGCCACCTGTTTACGGAGTTCCTCCTTAGCCTTTTCCTCAGTAACCCCGTGTTGTCTCATGAAACACTCCACTGAGGATGCCACATGACCTCTCTCTTGCTCAAACTGTAAGCACATACCTCATGGAAATTATTTGTTTCTCCTATTGATAAGATCTATTAGACAAAATTTAGATAAATCAGTGTTATTCACTGGTACGCTTTTACAAACCTTGTGTCCAGCAATGTCATCCATGAGCCGACCGACTACTTTCGCAGCCTTCACCATCTTGGAGTTGCCATATAACAGCCAGTCAAAAGCATCTTTTGTGACAATATCTTCCATTCCCAGCAACAACGTCACCATTAGCAATTCAATAGCAGCGGATGTTAATGCAATGGGCATGTACTCCTCCATCGTCGGTATGTGGCTTTGGTGGAACCATTTGGCTTCAATGAAGAATGCTCTCACTTGGTTTTTCATCTAAGGATTCATCCTCAAAAATAAAGCTACATCAATATTCGAACTTTAATTTGTTTTGTGAACTTAAACATATAACATTTTCTCATCCTTATCCAAAAACCCAATGTTTTGTTACCACCGAATGGAGTGAAAATTGCATTTGATTGATATAATCTCAAAAGGCTTACCACTTCTTTTGCATAGAAGAGGCGGTATGGTCGTCCTTTTCTGGTCACTTCATAGCCAATTTCATCATACATATCAAGAACAATCTTGTAACACGATTGCATGTACTCCGGCAATCCATCTTTGGCATTGATGTCCCACCTAAGTTCAAGTATCAAGCTTGACCCTAATTAACAGTTGATCTAGTTGGTAAACTAAGAAAAGCATCCGACTACAAACTGTACCTTTCTATTGCTTCTGTGAAGAGTTCTAGTTCTTCCAATGTGCCATAGGCATCATAGATATCATCGATAATGGAAACTATGTTGGCCATCTTGATTAGTATTTCCCTAGTGGCTTCATACTCTGGCTCGAAATAAACTCCTGACATCCAAAGATACATCTCCACAAGCCTATCTCTAGCAAATGGGAACTTCCTTTCTACATCTAAATCCTTCCACCACCTATTATTTACCAACAAATCCTATTTAAGGCAAAGACATCATTGATGAAATTATAGAAAGTACTTTAGCTAGATGAGCCAAAGAGATTGACAGCCCTTGTCACTATTACAAATGATTTTTAGTTCAGGATAATTTGAAATTGTAGGAATCAGTCTATCACGAAGCTAACCTTGTAAGCTTGCCGAGTTCCTTCTGGTGTTGCACTTGCAATAAGTTGAAATCGAGTTTAGCTAAAGATAGCATGACTTCATTATGCGAAGGATTCTCTTGGTAGAGTGGAATGTAACGCCTTGCCTCTAGCCTTGGTATTCCCTTATGGATTGGCTGGTTTAGGGCGTGACTCACTTGTTTTTTGAGGGTAGGGTTTGCTTTTCCTTTATCCATTGATTCGAGGTGAGTTATAGTAAAAGCAAGTGCATCATTCAATATATCATCACCATGAAACCGCAGATGGCAAGCTTCAAATAGACTTAGTAGTCCCTGCATGTCGGCAGTGAGTGAATTGCTGAAATTTCCTTCGCTATCCTTGAACTTGTTGAAGATTTCTGAATGGCCAAAAAAAGATGGAAAAGATGTTATTATGTTATACTATGAAAAATTCACGTTCGACTGGAAACAATTGGAAAAATGACATACTAAACTGAGGAATTAAAAGAAAGGAGTATTCACCTTTCGAAGCAAGAACATTTGAAGAACTCGGGATATGAGTATCTTATAGGGAATGTTTAAGTAATAAAGGAATCAAAACTAGAGAAAACTAAACTTGTTAGTGATATTATGTGTTCACTCTAATCAAATCAAATGGAAAATCAACTAGTGTCTACTTTATAATTTTTCCAACTAAGCGATCAATGAGAATTAGAACATTACATACCACTTGAAATATTGTAACCTTGTTGTCTCAACAACCGAAAGAGAAGAGCGATGGTGTGCAGGTCGTTGTTATTGTCGCAATGAAATTTGAAATAGCTTTTGTGGATTTTTTCCAATTGTTGATCTATCTCAATTTCGAAGTGGTAGGCAATTCCTAAGCGTTGGATTTGATCGATCAAGTTCAATTTTTGCGAAGGCTTAGCCAAAGCATCTGTCAACATCTTTTGCACTTCTCCTTTCAATCTCTCGATTTGATCCTCTACTATGGCATGAGAACTCTGCAATCAATATAAAATTGGATCTTCAAAAAATAATTAGAGGAAATAACATGGATTTAGTAATAATGTAAGAAATACATTAGGTTGCCTATGGCCTGATTGTTCACAATACATATGATTGAAATTATGGAGGAATTCTTCCTTCATGACTAGTTTTATTAAGAGTGAAGAGATTCTTTCTACATTTGTCAAGTCATATGTGCATGCCACAAGGTTCACATAGAAACTTTGAATCAGTTAAGGCTTAATCGGCTCCCAACACAAGTATTATTGCTCAACTATTATAGAAATTTGGATTGTGTGTGCTTTTGTCGATTTAGGGTAGACCCTATTGATCATCTCTTCTTCGACTGCAATAATACCTATTCCCTTGCAATTTTCTGGGCCACTAAATGTAATTTGGCTTAGCTTAATCATTTTGGGCACGACAATCTCCAATGGACTATATATCATACCAGTGGCCAGCACTTTTATCAGACCATTGCATGATTTTCTTTTAGCACTCTATGTAATATGATCTGGACTGAAAGGAGCCAAAGGATGTTAGGGGCAAGGCCTTTTGTTAAGGTTGTCAAGGACAAGTCCTTGACTTTTAAACTTGTGGAAGACACCTCTCGTAACAAAGAATGCAGGCCAATTGGGGCATATCTCCCCCAGTATTTTTATTGACATTCATCTGTCATTCAATCTTGTTTTGTTATTCACTATTTGGCCATTGGTTTGGCCTATTCACTGCCTTGTGTAGTTCATTGGACCTCCCTTTTTCTTTCTTGTTTGGTTACTCAAGACACCCTTGCACCATCTTGACATCTTCTAGTGTCGTTACGTGTACGAGGTCTATACGGACATGTTTCTCTTTTCACAATTTGCGTCTTGATTAGTTAATATATTTCTTACTTAATCCAAAAACACACACGCACATCCATGGAGTTTCAATCAAGTGGAACTTTTTAATTTTTTCTTTATCAAATGTTGTGAGATGCTGCCCAATAATTCATGATAATTATGTTCAATATTCATAGTTTTCAGAAAACATAATGGAGGAAAAGATTTCCAGACATAATCCAATAATAGCTTAAATGTTACCATTGAGCTAGAGTCGGAAGCATATTTGACAAAATAATCCCCCCATATGCCTGGATGAAAATTTGATCGACGCTCAACGACGTGGGATTTTGAGGGAAGGGGGAGGGAATGGGATGGGACTGAAGAGAAATTTCAAGGAGCTTGGATTTTCTTTAATGACTAGTTGTAAGAAAAAAATATCGGAAAAAAGATTGACCACAGAACATCATCCATAACATTGCCTTACATGTTACCATTGACGCTACAGAGACTCCGGAACATATTCGAACAAACATAAATCCACCCCCGACCAAACCCATAACTGCACTCAGTGAAACAATGAACAAATCACTTTGCTCGAATGTCCTGGAAACCAGATCAAA